>JAAEAF010014421.1:0-95009 GCA_011037195.1 Triatoma infestans | reverse complement strand
ATTGTATTTTTTGGATTAAATGTTCAGTTGCAATTTGAAAAAAACTCTAGGTAAAGTTTTGAAAATATGAAATTAGTCCTGAACTACTTTCGTGCAGTCTTACTTTTCAACAAGGAATATCTTTAGCTGATGTCCGTGTACCTAAATAAGTGTCCTGCAATCGCCTCCTAGAGGTCGCTAGCGTGCCTGTCGTAAGGACGGATTTCAGAACTATACAGGTATAAAACTAAAGTGAGGTGAGTGAGGTTCCGTGGTCCTAACAGCTGGCTGGGTGTCCCAAACTCAATTAGACAGCAATGTATGTATCGTGCCTACAGCACCTCAGTTAGCATTAACTCAGACCATATATTTTACAATAAAATTATCAAAACTTATACGTAGAATTAATATTTTTGAATTTACCCTGTTTAGATAAATTCTATAAAAATTCACCAAATATATTTTTTAGAACAATTATTGCACACTTTCGATAACATATAAGAAACGGGTAATGTACCAATCACTGTCTTTCTCAAGGTCGATTGTTTTTTCCTTGTATAATAAAAGTGGTTTAGATAATGCGCACAATTATAGAGGCTTACATTTGTCATGTTTTTCAAGATTTTTTAACATTTTTTGACTTGATAATGACAATATATTTGTTGAAACGTTAGCAAAAAATAGAAGTTTTTTCTTTTTAAAGAAAACCGAATCTCTTTATCCCCAGAGATCATTTAAGAACGGTTGAGAAAAATCTTCTATAACCGAAACGTAGCTTGGCCATTTTAGTGAGGAATCGTCTACTTTTGTTATGGTTAAGGTTTGAAACATTTTAAACTATTGATCTTTTACATGTTTTGTTATTGATATTTAGAGCCGTATTGCGTTTAAATACATTTTAAACTATTGAACCAGCTGATGTCCGTGTACCTAAATAAGTGACCTGCAATCGCCTCCTAGAGGTCGCTAGCGTGCCTGTCGTAAGGACGGATTTCAGAACTATACAGGTATAAAACTAAAGTGAGGCGAGTGAGTTTCCGTGGTCCTAACAGCTGGCTGGGTGTCCCAAACTCAATTAGACAGCAACGTATGTATCGTGCCAACAGCACCTCAGTTAGCATTAACTCAGACCATATATTTTACAATAGAATTATCGAAACTGGAAATAAAATTTTTCATTTTGCCTTTTAGAATGAGTTCCACCTAAACTCACCCAAAATATTTTTTAGAACAATTATTGTACACTTTCGATAACATATAAGAAACGGGTAATGTACCAATCACTGTCTTCTCAAGGTCGATTGTTTTTTCCTTGTATAAAAAAAGTGGTTTAGCTAATGCGCACAATTATAGCTGCTTACATTTGTCATGTTTTTGAAGATTTTTTACATTTTTTGACTTGATGATAACAATATATTTGTTGAAACGTTAGAAAAAAATAGAAGTTTTTTTCTTTTTAAAGAAAACGGAATCTCTTTATCCCCAGAGATCATTTAAGAACGGTTGAGAAGAATCTTCTATAACTGAAACGAAGCTTGACCATTTTAGTGAGGAATCGTCTACTTTTGCTATGGTTAAGGTTTGAAACATTTTAAACTATTGATCTTTTATATGTTTTGTTATTGATATTTAGAACCGTATTGTGTCAGGTGATGTTTATCTTTCTATTGAATTGTATTTTTTGGATTAAATGTTCAGTTGCAATTTGAAAGAAACTCTAGGTAATGTTTTGAAAATATGAAATTAGTCCTGAACTACTTTCGTGCAGTCTTACTTTTCAACAAGGAATATCTTTAGCTGACGTCCGTGTACCTAAATAAGTGACCTGCAATCGCCTCCTAGAGGTCGCTAGCGTGCCTGTCGTAAGGACGGATTTCAGAACTATACAGGTATAAAACTAAAGTGAGGTGAGTGAGGTTCCGTGGTCCTAACATCTGGCTGGGTGTCCCAAACTCAATTAGACAGCAGTGTATGTATCGTGCCTACAGCACCTCAGTTAGCATTAACTCAGACCATATATTTTACAATAAAATTATCAAAACTTATACGTAGAATTAATATTTTTTTATTTACCCTGTTTAGATAAATTCTATAAAAATTCACCAAATATATTTTTTAGAACAATTATTGTACACTTTCAATGACATATAAGAAACGGGTAATGTACCAATCACTGTCTTTCTCAAGGTCGATTGTTTTTTCCTTGTATAAAGAAAGTGGTTTAGATAATGCGCACAATTATAGAGGCTTACATTTGTCATGTTTTTGAAGATTTGTTAACATTTTTTGACTTGATAATGACAATAGGTTTGTTGAAGCGTTAGCAAAAAAAAGAAGTTTCTTTCTTATTAATGAAAACCTAATCTCATTATCCCCAGAGATCATTTAAGAACGGTTGAGAAGAATCTTCTATAACTGAAACGTAGCTTGACCATTTTAGTGAGGAATCGTCTACTTTTGTTATGGTTAAGGTCTGAAACATTTTAAACTATTGATCTTTTATATGTTTTGTTATTGATATTTAGAGCCGAATTGTGTCAGGTGATGTTTATCTTTCTATTGAATTGTATTTTTTGGATTAAAAGTTCAGTTGCATTTTGAAAAAAATTCTAGGTAAAGTTTTGAAAATATGAAATTAGTCCTGAACTACTTTCGTGCAGTCTCACTTTTCAACAAGGAATATCTTTAGCTGATGTCCGTGTACCTAAATAAGTGACCTGCAATCGCCTCCTAGAGGTCGCTAGCGTGCCTGTCGTAAGGACGGATTTCAGAACTATACAGGTATAAAACTAAAGTGAGGTGAGTGAGGATCCGTGGTCCTAACAACTGGCTGGGTGTCCCAAACTCAATTAGACAGCAATGTATGTATCGTGCCTACACACCTATTAGCATTTAAAACTCAGACCATATATTTTACAATAAAATTATCAAAACTTATACGAAGAATTAATATTTTTTTATTTACCCTGTTTAGATAAATTCTATAAAAATTCACCAAATATATTTTTTAGAACAATTATTGTACACTTTCAATAACATATAAGAAACGGGTAATGTACCAATCACTGTCTTTCTCAAGGTCGATTGTTTTTTCCTTGTATAAAAAAAGTGGTTTACATAATGCGCACAATTATAGAGGCTTACATTTGTCATGTTTTTGAAGATTTTTTAACATTCTTTGACTTGATAATGACAATATATTTGTTGAAACGTTAGCAAAAAATAGAAGTTTTTTCTTTTTAAAGAAAACCGAATCTCATTATCCCCAGAGATCATTTAAGAACGGTTGAGAAGAATCTTCTATAACTGAAACGTAGCTTGACCATGTTGAAGTGAGGAACGCTACTTTTGTTATGTTAAGGTTCTGAAACAATTTTAACCTATGGATCTTTTCTGTTTTTGTTATTGATGATGAGAGCCAATTGGTCATGGTGACATGTTTATCTTTCTATTGAATTGTTATTTTTGGATGTAAAAGGTTCAGTTGCATTTTTGAAAAAAATTCTAGTAAAGTTTTGAAAATAGGAATTATCCTGAACTACTTTCTTGCAGTCTTACTTTTCACAAGAATAGCTTTTAGCTGATGTCCGTGTCCTAAATAAGTGACCTGCAATCGCCTCCTAGAGGTCGCTAGCGTGCCTGTCGTAAGGACGGATTTCAGAACTATACTGATATAAAACTAAAGTGAGGTGAGTGAGGTTCCGTGGTCCTAACAGCTGGCTGGGTGTCCCAAACTCAATTAGACAGCAATGTATGTATCGTGCCTACAGCACCTCAGTTAGCATTAACTCAGACCATATATTTTACAATAAAATTATCAAAACTTATACGTAGAATTAATATTTTTGAATTTACCCTGTTTAGATAAATTCTATAAAAATTCACCAAATATATTTTTTAGAACAATTATTGCACACTTTCGATAACATATAAGAAACGGGTAATGTACCAATCACTGTCTTTCTCAAGGTCGATTGTTTTTTCCTTGTATAATAAAAGTGGTTTAGATAATGCGCACAATTATAGAGGCTTACATTTGTCATGTTTTTCAAGATTTTTTAACATTTTTTGACTTGATAATGACAATATATTTGTTGAAACGTTAGCAAAAAATAGAAGTTTTTTCTTTTTAAAGAAAACCGAATCTCTTTATCCCCAGAGATCATTTAAGAACGGTTGAGAAAAATCTTCTATAACCGAAACGTAGCTTGGCCATTTTAGTGAGGAATCGTCTACTTTTGTTATGGTTAAGGTTTGAAACATTTTAAACTATTGATCTTTTACATGTTTTGTTATTGATATTTAGAGCCGTATTGCGTTTAAATACATTTTAAACTATTGAACCAGCTGATGTCCGTGTACCTAAATAAGTGACCTGCAATCGCCTCCTAGAGGTCGCTAGCGTGCCTGTCGTAAGGACGGATTTCAGAACTATACAGGTATAAAACTAAAGTGAGGCGAGTGAGTTTCCGTGGTCCTAACAGCTGGCTGGGTGTCCCAAACTCAATTAGACAGCAATGTATGTATCGTGCCTACAGCACCTCAGTTAGCATTAACTCAGACCATATATTTTACAATAAAATTATCAAAACTTATACGTAGAATTAATATTTTTTTATTTACCCTGTTTAGATAAATTCTATAAAGTTCACCAAATATATTTTTTAGAACAATTATTGTACACTTTCGATAACATATAAGAAACGGGTAATGTACCAATCACTGTCTTCTCAAGGTCGATTGTTTTTTCCTTGTATAAAAAAAGTGGTTTTTATAATGCGCACAATTATAGAGGCTTACATTTGTCATGTTTTTGAAGATTTTTTAACATTTTTTGACTTGATAATGACAATATATTTGTTGAAACGTTAGCAAAAAATAGAAGTTTTTTTCTTTTTAAAGAAAACCGAATCTCATTATCCCCAGAGATCATTTAAGAACGGTTGAGAAGAATCTTCTATAACTGAAAGGTAGCTTGACCATTTTAGTGAGGAATCGTCTACTTTTGTTATGGTTAAGGTTTGAAACATTTTAAACTATTGATCTTTTACATGTTTTGTTATTGATATTTAGAGCCGTATTGTGTCAGGTGATGTTTATCTTTCTATTGAATTGTATTTTTTGGATTAAAAGTTCAGTTGCATTTTGAAAAAACTCTAGGTAAAGTTTTGAAAATATGAAATTAGTCCTGAACTACTTTCGTGCAGTCTTACTTTTCAACAAGGAATATCTTTAGCTGATGTCCGTGTACCTAAATAAGTGACCTGCAATCGCCTCCTAGCGGTCGCAAGCGTGCCTGTCGTAAAGACGGATTTCAGAACTATACAGGTATAAAACTAATGTGAGGTGAGTGAGGTTCCGTGGTCCTAACAGCTGGCTGGGTGTCCCAAACTCAATTAGACAGCAATGTATGTATCGTGCCTACAGCACCTCAGTTAGCATTAACTCAGACCATATATTTTACAATAAAATTATCAAAACTTATACGTAGAATTAATATTTTTTTATTTACCCTGTTTAGATAAATTATATAAAAATTCACCAAATATATTTTTTAGAACAATTATTGTACACTTTCAATAACATATAAGAAACGGGTAATGTACCAATCACTGTCTTTCTCAAGGTCGATTGTTTTTTCCTTGTATAAAAAAAGTGGTTTACATAATGCGCACAATTATAGAGGCTTACATTTGTCATGTTTTTGAAGATTTTTTAACATTTTTTGACTTGATAATGACAATATATTTGTTGAAACGTTAGCAAAAAATAGAAGTTTTTTTCTTTTTAAAGAAAACCGAATCTCATTATCCCCAGAGATCATTTAAGAACGGTTGAGAAGAATCTTCTATAACTGAAACGTAGCTTGACCATTTTAGGGAGGAATCGTCTACTTTTGTTATGGTTAAGGTTTGAAACATTTTAAACTATTGATCTTTTATATGTTTTGCTATTGATATTTAGTGCCGTATTGTGTCAGGTGATGTTTATCTTTCTATTGATTTGTATTTTTTGGATTAAAAGTTCAGTTGCATTTTGAAAAAAACTCTAGGTTAAGTTTTGAAAATATGAAATTAGTCCTGAACTACTTTCGTGCAGTCTTACTTTTCAACAAGGAATATCTTTAGCTGATGTCCGTGTACCGAAATAAGTGACCTGCAATCGCCTCCTAGAGGTCGCTAGCGTGCCTGTCGTAAGGACGGATTTCAGAACTATACAGGTATAAAACTAAAGTGAGGTGAGTGAGGATCCGTGGTCCTAACAACTGGCTGGGTGTCCCAAACTCAATTAGACAGCAATGTATGTATCGTGCCTACAGCACCTCAGTTAGCATTAACTCAGACCATATATTTTACAATAAAATTATCAAAACATATACGTAGAATTAATATTTTTTTATTTACCCTGTTTAGATAAATTCTATAAAAATTCACCAAATATATTTTTTAGAACAATTATTGTACACTTTCAATAACATATAAGAAACGGGTAATGTACCAATCACTGTGTTTCTCAAGGTCGATTGTTTTTTCCTTGTATTTAAAAAGATGTTTAGATAATGCGCACAATTATAGAGGCTTACATTTGTCATGTTTTTGAAGATTTTTTAACATTCTTTGACTTGATAATGACAATATATTTGTTGAAACGTTAGCCAAATTAGAAGTTTTATTCTTTTTAATGAAAACCGAATCTCACTATCCCCAGAGATCATTTGAGAACGGTTGAGAAGAATCTTCTATAACTGAAACGTAGCTTGACCATTTTAGTGAGGAATCGTCTACTTTTGCTATGGTTAAGGTTTGAAACATTTTAAACTATTGATCTTTTATATGTTTTGTTATTGATATTTAGAACCGTATTGTGTCAGGTGATGTTTATCTTTCTATTGAATTGTATTTTTTGGATTAAAAGTTCAGTTGCATTTTGAAAAAAACTCTAGGTAAAGTTTTGAAAATATGAAATTAGTCCTGAACTACTTTCGTGCAGTCTTACTTTTCAACAAGGAATATCTTTAGTATTTCCGTGTGTACCTAACTAAGGTCCTGCAATCGCCTCAGAGGTCGCTAGCGTGCTGTCGTAAGGAGGAACTTTCAGAAACTATACAGGTTAAAAACTTAAGTGAGGTGAGTGGAGGGTTCCGTGGGTCTCAACAGCTGGCTGGTCCCAAACTTCAATTAGACACGCACTGTATGTTCGTGCTACAGCACTCAGTGTAGCATTAAACCTCAGACATAAAATTTTACAATAAAAATTATCAAAAACTTATACCGTTAGAATTAAATTTTTTATTTATCCGTCTTAGATAAATTCTATAAAATTCACCAAATATATTTTTTAGAAACTCATAGGGTATGTTTGAAACAATATGAAAATTAGTCCTGAATACTTTCGTCAGTCTTACTATTCAACAAGGGATATCCTTAGCTGATGTCCGTGTACCTAAATAAGTGACCTGCAATCGCCTCCTAGAGGTCGCTAGCGTGCCTGTCGTAAGGACGGATTTCAGAACTATACAGGTATAAAACTAAAGTGAGGTGAGTGAGGTTCCGTGGTCCTAACAGCTGGCTGGGTGTCCCAAACTCAAATAGACAGCAATGTATGTATCGTGCCTACAGCACCTCAGTTAGCATTAACTCAGACCATATATTTTACAATAAAATTATCAAAACTTATACGTAGAATTAATATTTTTTTATTTACCCTGTTTAGATAAATTCTATAAAAATTCACCAAATATATTTTTTAGAACAATTATTGTACACTTTCAATAACATATAAGAAAGGGTAATGTACCAATCACTGTCTTTCTCTAGGTCGATTGTTTTTTCTTGTATAAAAAAAGTGGTTTACATAATGCGCACAATTATAGAGGCTTACATTTGTCATGTTTTTGAAGATTTTTTAACATTCTTTGACTTGATAATGACAATATATTTGTTGAAACGTTAGCAAAAAATAGAAGTTTTTTTCTTTTTAATGAAAACCGAATCTCATTATCCCCAGAGATCATTTAAGAACGGTTGAGAAGAATCTTCTATAACTGAAACGTAGCTTGACCATTTTAGTGAGGAATCGTCTACTTTTGTTATGGTTAAGGTTTGAAACTTTAAACTATTGATCTTTTATATGTTTTGTTATTGACATTTAGAGCCGTATTGTGTCAGGTGATGTTTATCTATCTATTGAATTGTATTTTTTGGATTAAAAGTTCAGTTGCATTTTGAAAAAAACTCTAGGTAAAGTTTTGAAAATATGAAATTAGTCCTGAACTACTTTCGTAAGGTCTTACTTTTCAACAAGGAATATCTTTAGCTGATGTCCGTGTACCTAAATAAGTGACCTGCAATCGCCTCCTAGAGGTCGCTAGCGTGCCTGTCGTAAGGACGGATTTCAGAACTATACAGGTATAAAACTAAAGTGAGGTGAGTGAGGTTCCGTGGTCCTAACAGCTGGCTGGGTGTCCCAAACTCAATTAGACAGCAATGTATGTATCGTGCCTACAGCACCTCAGTTAGCATTAACTCAGACCATATATTTTACAAGAAAATTATCAAAACTTATACGTAGAATTAATATTTTTTTCCATTATTTTATCCGTCGTAGCATGCATATTAGATTTATTCCTGACCGGTTTCGGATATTCATCCATCGTCAGAGCAAATTCACCAAGTTTGTGTAGAGAGTTCACTTCAACTAAATGTTTCTGTAGACTCACACTTGTTGGTTGTCACACTTGTGAGTCTACAGAAACATTTAGTTGAAGTGAAGTCTCTACACAAACTTGGTGAATTTGCTCTGACGATGGATGAATATCCGAAACCGGTCAGGAATAAATCTAATATGCATGCTACGACGGATAAAATAATGGATGTCATCCAGCATTGCGGACCCAGCCACATTTTCAATAATATTTTTTTATTTACCCCGTTTAGATAAATTCTATAAAAATTCACCAAATATATTTTTTAGAACAATTATTGTACACTTTCAATAACATATAAGAAACGGGTAATGTACCAATCACTGTCTTCCTCAAGGTCGATTGTTTTTTCTTGTATAAAAAAAGTGGTTTACATAATGCGCACAATTACAGAGGCTTACATTTGTCATGTTTTTGAAGATTTTTTAACATTCTTTGACTTGATAATGACAATACATTTGTTGAAACGTTAGCAAAAAATAGAAGTTTTTTTCTTTTTAATGAAAACCGAATCTCATTATCCCCAGAGATCATTTAAGAACGGTTGAGAAGAATCTTCTATAACTGAAACGTAGCTTGACCATTTTAGTGAGGAATCGTCTACTTTTGCTATGGTTAAGGTTTGAAACATTTTAAACTATTGATCTTTTATATGTTTTGTTATTGATATTTAGAACCGTATTGTGTCAGGTGATGTTTATCTTTCTATTGAATTGTATTTTTTGGATTAAAAGTTCAGTTGCATTTTGAAAAAAACTCTAGGTAAAGTTTTGAAAATATGAAATTAGTCCTGAACTACTTTCGTGCAGTCTTACTTTTCAACAAGGAATATCTTTCGCTGATGTCCGTGTACCTAAATAAGTGACCTGCAATCGCCTCCTAGAGGTCGCTAGCGTGCCTGTCGTAAGGACGGATTTCAGAACTATACAGGTATAAAACTAAAGTGAGGTGAGTGAGGTTCCGTGGTCCTAACAGCTGGCTGGGTGTCCCAAACTCAATTAGACAGCAATGTATGTATCGTGCCTACAGCACCTCAGTTAGCATTAACTCAGACCATATATTTTACAATAAAATTTTCAAAACTTATACGTAGAATTAATATTTTTTAATTTACCCTGTTTATATAAATTCTATAAAAATTCACCAAATATATTTTTTAGAACAATTATTGCACACTTTCGATAACATATAAGAAACGGGTAATGTACCAATCACTGTCTTTCTCAAGGTCGATTGTTTTTTCATTGTATAAAAAAAGTGGTTTAGCTAATGCGCACAATTATAGCTGCTTACATTTGTCATGTTTTTGAAGATTTTTTAACATTTTTTGACTTGATAATGACAATATATTTGTTGAAACGTTAGCAAAAAATAGAAGTTTTTTTCTTTTTAAAGAAAAACGAATCTCATTATCCCCAGAGATCATTTAAGAACGGTTGAGAAGAATCTTCTATAACTGAAACGTAGCTTGACCATTTTAGGGAGGAATCGTCTACTTTTGTTATGGTTAAGGTTTGAAACATTTTAAACTATTGATCTTTTATATGTTTTGCTATTGATATTTAGTGCCGTATTGTGTCAGGTGATGTTTATCTTTCTATTGATTTGTATTTTTTGGATTAAAAGTTCAGTTGCATTTTGAAAAAAACTCTAGGTTAAGTTTTGAAAATATGAAATTAGTCCTGAACTACTTTCGTGCAGTCTTACTTTTCAACAAGGAATATCTTTCGCTGATGTCCGTGTACCTAAATAAGTGACCTGCAATCGCCTCCTAGAGGTCGCTAGCGTGCCTGTCGTAAGGACGGATTTCAGAACTATACAGGTATAAAACTAATGTGAGGTGAGTGAGGTTCCGTGGTCCTAACAGCTGGCTGGGTGTCCCAAACTCAATCAGACAGCAATGTATGTATCGTGCCTACAGCACCTCAGTTAGCATTAACTCAGACCATATATTTTACAATAAAATTATCAAAATTTATACGTTTTTTTATTTACCCTGTTTAGATAAATTCTATAAAAATTCACCAAATATATTTTTTAGAACAATTATTGTACACTTTCAATAACATATAAGAAACGGGTAATGTACCAATCACTGTCTTTCTCAAGGTCGATTGTTTTTTCCTTGTATAAAAAAAGTGGTTTACATAATGCGCACAATTATAGAGGCTTACATTTGTCATGTTTTTGAAGATTTTTTAACATTTTTTGACTTGATAATGACAATATATTTGTTGAAACGTTAGCAAAAAATAGAAGTTTTTTTCTTTTTAAAGAAAACCGAATCTCATTATCCCCAGAGATCATTTAAGAACGGTTGAGAAGAATCTTCTATAACTGAAACGTAGCTTGACCATTTTAGTGAGGAATCGTCTACTTTTGTTATGGTTAAGGTTTGAAACATTTTAAACTATTGATCTTTTATATGTTTTGTTATTGATATTTAGAGCCGTA
The DNA here is from genome assembly GCA_011037195.1 of Triatoma infestans. Lineage (NCBI taxonomy): Eukaryota > Metazoa > Arthropoda > Insecta > Hemiptera > Reduviidae > Triatoma > Triatoma infestans. Next base: position 83,872 of record JAAEAF010014421.1, on the reverse strand, counting down.
TTGTGTCAGGTGATGTTTATCTTTCTATTGAATTGTATTTTTTGGATTAAAAGTTCAGTTGCATTTTGAAAAAACTCTAGGTAAAGTTTTGAAAATATGAAATTAGTCCTGAACTACTTTCGTGCAGTCTTACTTTTCAACAAGGAATATCTTTAGCTGACGTCCGTGTACCTAAATAAGTGACCTGCAATCGCCTCCTAGAGGTCGCTAGCGTGCCTGTCGTAAGGACGGATTTCAGAACTATACAGGTATAAAACTAAAGTGAGGTGAGTGAGGTTCCGTGGTCCTAACATCTGGCTGGGTGTCCCAAACTCAATTAGACAGCAGTGTATGTATCGTGCCTACAGCACCTCAGTTAGCATTAACTCAGACCATATATTTTACAATAAAATTATCAAAACTTATACGTAGAATTAATATTTTTTTATTTACCCTGTTTAGATAAATTCTATAAAAATTCACCAAATATATTTTTTAGAACAATTATTGTACACTTTCAATGACATATAAGAAACGGGTAATGTACCAATCACTGTCTTTCTCAAGGTCGATTGTTTTTTCCTTGTATAAAAAAAGTGGTTTAGATAATGCGCACAATTATAGAGGCTTACATTTGTCATGTTTTTGAAGATTTTGTTAACATTTTTTGACTTGATAATGACAATATTTGTTGAAACGTTAGCAAAAAATAGAAGTTTTTTTCTTTTTAATGAAAACCGAATCTCATTATCCCCAGAGATCATTTAAGAACGGTTGAGAAGAATCTTCTATAACTGAAACGTAGCTTGACCATTTTAGTGAGGAATCGTCTACTTTTGTTATGGTTAAGGTTTGAAACATTTTAAACTATTGATCTTTTATATGTTTTGTTATTGATATTTAGAGCCGAATTGTGTCAGGTGATGTTTATCTTTCTATTGAATTGTATTTTTTGGATTAAAAGTTCAGTTGCATTTTGAAAAAAACTCTAGGTAAAGTTTTGAAAATATGAAATTAGTCCTGAACTACTTTCGTGCAGTCTTACTTTTCAACAAGGAATATCTTTAGCTGATGTCCGTGTACCTAAATAAGTGACCTGCAATCGCCTCCTAGAGGTCGCTAGCGTGCCTGTCGTAAGGACGGATTTCAGAACTATACAGGTATAAAACTAAAGTGAGGTGAGTGAGGTTCCGTGGTCCTAACAGCTGGCTGGGTGTCCCAAACTCAATTAGACAGCAATGTATGTATCGTGCCTACAGCACCTCAGTTAGCATTAACTCAGACCATATATTTTACAATAAAATTATCAAAACTTATACGTAGAATTAATATTTTTTTATTTACCCTGTTTAGATAAATTCTATAAAAATTCACCAAATATATTTTTTAGAACAATTATTGTACACTTTCGATAACATATAAGAAACGGGTAATGTACCAATCACTGTCTTCTCAAGGTCGATTGTTTTTTCCTTGTATAAAAAAAGTGGTTTAGCTAATGCGCACAATTATAGCTGCTTACATTTGTCATGTTTTTGAAGATTTTTTAACATTTTTTGACTTGATAATGACAATATATTTGTTGAAACGTTAGCAAAAAATAGAAGTTTTTTTCTTTTTAAAGAAAACCGAATCTCATTATCCCCAGAGATCATTTAAGAACGGTTGAGAAGAATCTTCTATAACTGAAACGTAGCTTGACCATTTTAGTGAGGAATCGTCTACTTTTGTTATGGTTAAGGTTTGAAACATTTTAAACTATTGATCTTTTATATGTTTTGTTATTGATATTTAGAGCCGTATTGTGTCAGGTGATGTTTATCTTTCTATTGAATTGTATTTTTTGGATTAAAAGTTCAGTTGCATTTTGAAAAAACTCTAGGTAAAGTTTTGAAAATATGAAATTAGTCCTGAACTACTTTCGTGCAGTCTTACTTTTCAACAAGGAATATCTTTAGCTGATGTCCGTGTACCTAAATAAGTGACCTGCAATCGCCTCCTAGAGGTCGCTAGCGTGCCTGTCGTAAGGACGGATTTCAGAACTATACAGGTATAAAACTAAAGTGAGGTGAGTGAGGTTCCGTGGTCCTAACAGCTGGCTGGGTGTCCCAAACTCAATTAGACAGCAATGTATGTATCGTGCCTACAGCACCTCAGTTAGCATTAACTCAGACCATATATTTTACAATAAAATTATCAAAATTTATACGTTTTTTTATTTACCCTGTTTAGATAAATTCTATAAAAATTCACCAAATATATATTTTAGAAAAATTATTGTACACTTTCAATAACATATAAGAAACGGGTAATGTACCAATCACTGTCTTTCTCAAGGTCGATTGTTTTTTCCTTGTATAAAAAAAGGGGTTTAGATAATGCGCACAATTATAGAGGCTTACATTTGTCATGTTTTTCAAGATTTTTTAACATTTTTTGACTTGATAATGACAATATATTTGTTGAAACGTTAGCAAAAAATAGAAGTTTTTTCTTTTTAAAGAAAACCGAATCTCTTTATCCCCAGAGATCATTTAAGAACGGTTGAGAAAAATCTTCTATAACCGAAACGTAGCTTGGCCATTTTAGTGAGGAATCGTCTACTTTTGTTATGGTTAAGGTTTGAAACATTTTAAACTATTGATCTTTTACATGTTTTGTTATTGATATTTAGAGCCGTATTGCGTTTAAATACATTTTAAACTATTGAACCAGCTGATGTCCGTGTACCTAAATAAGTGACCTGCAATCGCCTCCTAGAGGTCGCTAGCGTGCCTGTCGTAAGGACGGATTTCAGAACTATACAGGTATAAAACTAAAGTGAGGTGAGTGAGGTTCCGTGGTCCTAACAGCTGGCTGGGTGTCCCAAACTCAATTAGACAGCAATGTATGTATCGTGCCTACAGCACCTCAGTTAGCATTAACTCAGACCATATATTTTACAATAAAATTATCAAAACTTATACGTAGAATTAATATTTTTTAATTTACCCTGTTTATATAAATTCTATAAAAATTCACCAAATATATTTTTTAGAACAATTATTGCACACTTTCGATAACATATAAGAAACGGGTAATGTACCAATCACTGTCTTTCTCAAGGTCGATTGTTTTTTCCTTGTATAAAAAAAGTGGTTTACATAATGCGCACAATTATAGAGGCTTACATTTGTCATGTTTTTGAAGATTTTTTAACATTTTTTGACTTGATAATGACAATATATTTGTTGAAACGTTAGCAAAAAATAGAAGTTTTTTTCTTTTTAATGAAAACCGAATCTCATTATCCCCAGAGATCATTTAAGAACGGTTGAGAAGAATCTTCTATAACTGAAACGTAGCTTGACCATTTTAGTGAGGAATCGTCTACTTTTGCTATGGTTAAGGTTTGAAACATTTTAAACTATTGATCTTTTATATGTTTTGTTATTGATATTTAGAGCCGAATTGTGTCAGGTGATGTTTATCTTTCTGTTGAATTGTATTTTTTGGATTAAAAGTTCAGTTTCATTTTGAAGAATCTGTAGGTAAAATTTTGAAAATATGCAATGAGCCCTGAACTCCTATTGTCCACTCTTATTTTTTGACAAGGAATATCTTTTGCTGATGCCGAAATAAGTTAGAAATAAGTGACCTGCAGTCACCTCCTAGAGATCGCTAGTGAACCTGTCGTAAGGACGGATTTCAGAACTATACAGGTATAAAACTAAAGTGAGGTGAGTGAGGATCCGTGGTCCTAACAACTGGCTGGGTGTCCCAAACTCAATTAGACAGCAATGTATGTATCGTGCCTACAGCACCTCAGTTAGCATTAACTCAGACCATATATTTTACAATAAAATTATCAAAACTTATACGTAGAATTAATATTTTTTTATTTACCCTGTTTAGATAAATTCTATAAAGTTCACCAAATATATTTTTTAGAACAATTATTGTACACTTTCGATAACATATAAGAAACGGGTAATGTACCAATCACTGTCTATCTCAAGGTCGATTGTTTTTTCCTTGTATAAAAAAAGTGGTTTTTATAATGCGCACAATTATAGAGGCTTACATTTGTCATGTTTTTGAAGATTTTTTAACATTTTTTGACTTGATAATGACAATATATTTGTTGAAACGTTAGCTAAAAATAGAAGTTTTTTTCTTTTTAAAGAAAACCGAATCTCATTATCCCCAGAGATCATTTAAGAACGGTTGAGAAGAATCTTCTATAACTGAAAGGTAGCTTGACCATTTTAGTGAGGAATCGTCTACTTTTGTTATGGTTAAGGTTTGAAACATTTTAAACTATTGATCTTTTATATGTTTTGGTATTGATATTTAGAGCCGTATTGTGTCAGGTGATGTTTATCTTTCTATTGAATTGTATTTTTTGGATTAAAAGTTCAGTTGCATTTTGAAAAAACTCTAGGTAAAGTTTTGAAAATATGAAATTAGTCCTGAACTACTTTCGTGCAGTCTTACTTTTCAACAAGGAATATCTTTCGCTGATGTCCGTGTACCTAAATAAGTGACCTGCAATCGCCTCCTAGAGGTCGCTAGCGTGCCTGTCGTAAGGACGGATTTCAGAACTATACAGGTATAAAACTAAAGTGAGGTGAGTGAGGTTCCGTGGTCCTAACAGCTGGCTGGGTGTCCCAAACTCAATTAGACAGCAATGTATGTATCGTGCCTACAGCACCTCAGTTAGCATTAACTCAGACCATATATTTTACAATAAAATTATCAAAACTTATACGTAGAATTAATATTTTTTTATTTACCCTGTATAGATAAATTCTATAAAAATTCACCAAATATATTTTTTAGAACAATTATTGTACACTTTCAATAACATATAAGAAACGGGTAATGTACCAATCACTGTCTTTCTCAAGGTCGATTGTTTTTTCCTTGTATAAAAAAAGAGGTTTAGATAATGCGAACAATTATACAGGCTTACATTTGTCATGTTTTTGAAGATTTTTTAACATTCTTTGACTTGATAATGACAATATATTTGTTGAAACGTTAGCAAAAAATAGAAGTTTTTTCTTTTTAATGAAAACCGAATCTCATTATCCCCAGAGATCATTTAAGAACGGTTGAGAAGAATCTTCTATAACTGAAACGTAGCTTGACCATTTTAGTGAGGAATCGTCTAGTTTTGTTATGGTTAAGGTTTGAAACATTTTAAACTATTGATCTTTTATATGTTTTGTTATTGATATTTAGAGCCGTATTGTGTCAGGTGATGTTTATCTTTCTATTGAATTGTATTTTTTGGATTAAAAGTTCAGTTGCATTTTGAAAAAAACTCTAGGTAAAGTTTTGAAAATATGAAATTAGTCCTGAACTACTTTCGTGCAGTCTTACTTTTCAACAAGGAATATCTTTAGCTGATGTCCGTGTACCTAAATAAGTGACCTGCAATCGCCTCCTAGAGGTCGCTAGCGTGCCTGTCGTAAGGACGGATTTCAGAACTATACAGGTATAAAACTAAAGTGAGGTGAGTGAGGTTCCGTGGTCCTAACAGCTGGCTGGGTGTCCCAAACTCAATTAGACAGCAATGTATGTATCGTGCCTACAGCACCTCAGTTAGCATTAACTCAGACCATATATTTTACAATAGAATTTTCGAAACTTATACGTAGAATTAATATTTTTTATTTAGCCAGTTTAGATGAAACCTATAGAAATTACCGAAAATATTTTTTAGAACAATTTTTGAGTACACCTTGTGCAGTCATAGTGACAGTACCGTCTTTTTTCGTTCTCACTGTTTCTCAAATATTTTTGTTAGTTTTGTACTTTTTCATATCACAACTACAACTGTTTTGTGCCTTTTTTACGCTCTGCACAGTGATATAAGTGTGTGCAGTATTCTACAACCCACAGAGGAGTAATTAACCAAAAACTCATTACCCTCTATGGGTAAGTACTAATCAAACTTTGTTTATAGTTCAAAGTCTTCTTGGCTAGTTCTCCCCACTTCTCTAAATCTAACTGTACTCCATCTTTCATTCATAATTCGCTTAACAATAGTCATTCGCAACAATTTGTAAATATTATCATATAATTGTAAATATTTGTTTTACATAGATAATTCTTTCTTCTTCTTTTTAAATTACCAATTTTTTTTTTTTTTTTTTTTTTTTTAAATTTAAGGCGTTTAAACATCTGTGGTTATTTACGCCCGGAGCCTTCTCAGTGCACTGCCGGCCTCCGGACAGTGTTCTCCCATTACAGACAACACTGTCCATCACCGGACAGTGAGCTGTAGGGGCTCCTAGGAAGAGAAAATCTAAGGGTACCACGGCTGGATTCGAACTCGTGATCTCCGCGTTGCTAGTCCAGCGCGCTACCACTGAGCTAATCCCTTCCCTTTTATTAATTAATTAATTTTGAATCATTCTACATATTTTTATTTATTTTTCAATAGTCATCTTTTGTTTCCTTTTTATATAATTATTTTTATTTTATCTATACTTATTTATCATTCACCACAATGTAAATGGGCTTAAGTGACGACACTTACATTGGTGGCTCGTCTGACGACGAGTCTACCACGTCCACGACATCGAAGAAGCGTACCTACACAAAAGGTAACTCTCCAAAAAAATCTAAAAAAGTCACGACCACCAAAACGATGGTGACAACACGCACTGCGGCCAAACAGCAGGAAGGCATACGAAATGTACCACTACCACCGCTGTTCAATTCCTCGCCAAGCACATCGCTGAACATCACTGCACCTTCGGGAGTACTTACACCTAACCCCTTCTCATCTTTAGCACAAGATGAAACAATGGAAACCGCACCTTTTTTTTTTTTTTTGAAGCGGGGGGCCAATGCACTGCGACCTTTTATCCGGTCTATTGTGCTATGCCCCCTGGGTTACCCACAGGCTTGCCCACAGCACCCGAACAGATGTCCCAGCTGAACATTCGTTCTACAACACCTCCATCAATGTGATATCCCTAAGGAATCCCAGTATCCTGACGGGCTCTAGAGAGGGTATATCCCCCTCCTCCACCTGGTAGCTACCCAGGTTCTTGAACCTTCTCTGAGTGGCAGCCTCTCAGTCTGTTAGGAGATGTAATGGAGTTTTCTCCACCTCCCCACAGAATCTGCATGAGCTATAACTTTCCAAACCCAGCTACACCAGGTGTCCTGTAAGTCGGCAATGCCCCGTGAGGAAACCCGTAAGAAAGCGGAGCTTGTTCTTACTCAATTCAATGCAGGCCTCCGATCTCCGTCGGTTATAATTTTCCAAGCAGATCTTGGCCTGCCGCAAACCGGGGAGGGAGTACCAGAGTTGAGATCTCCTCGTCTCCTCCTCGTTCCTAAGTTCTTCCAACAGAAACTGGTCGCTAACCCCACAAAAAGGTTCCGACCCTAGAAGTGGGATCGTTACGCCTATCTTGGCCAGGGCGTCGGCCATCTGTTTCTCTTCACCAACATGTCCCGGCACCCACCAAAGCACAATTTGTTCTTCCTGCCTAGATTATTAAGTTTATCTAGGCATTCCCAGACCATTTTAGAACTGATAACTGATGCACTGAATGCTCTAATGACTGCTTGACTATTGGAAAGGATAACAATCTCTTGGTTCCTATATCCCCTATCGAGGTTAAATTGTACACATCTTCCAATAGCGTGTATCTCCGCCTGGAAGATGCTGGGAAATCTACCCATGGGTTCCGAGTGCTTGATCCTTGGACCAACTACCCCCGCCTCAGTCCCCTCGAGGGTCTTAGACCCATCAGTATACCATTTAATGGCATGTTCCTTAATGCCCAACAGAGCGGATCTTTCGCTCCACCCACTTTTGGTGCCCAGGTTCAACGAAAAATTTTTAGTGAAGCTGTATTTCTTAATCATGCCATTTCTAGGGAGGTGCCCGATAAGGGAGCCCAAAGATGAGGATTACCAAAACACCAAAAACTCTCAAGCCACGCCTATTTAAGTCAAGAACGTAAAAAGCTACGAAACCTTCTGCGAGGCCTTATCACGAGTAGTAGGTCAAGATTCGTTCTCATGCAAAGCATGCATCTCAGACCTGACCGTCAATGCCACGACTGTCGAAAGTTACAGAGGCATTATAAGATATTTAAAAGAGCACAACCATATCCTCCAACTGGAAGAAGATAAGGCATACCGAATTGTCATCAGGTTTCATCAATAAGAGTTGCATATGTAAGGTTAGCATTTAGTTTGATGTTAGCATTCCTAGGTCCCTGATGTTTGTGACGCAATCCAGGAGATTACCCTGAATGGTGTAGAAGAAATCCACATTATTCCTTTTTCTAGAGAACGAAGTGACATGACATTTGTTGTGGTTGGTTCCTTAGAGCAGAAAAGCATCAGAGATATTTTCCGCGATAGCCTGCTTCTTTTTGTGGTTGTCGATCGGATTCGAACGTTCGCCCATCATCAGGATGTTTTTTGTCAAACAGTGTGATAATATACACTTGCACAGAGCAAGTGTATAAATTTACTATTATAAAAAAATATAAATTATAAAAAAAATATATAAAAAAAAATTAAAATATTATATATTAAAATTTAAAAAAATAATTAAAAAAAATATAAATTAATAAACGAGTGTATCTGTTGTGGTGGTTGGTTCCGCAGAGCTGGAAAGCATCAGAGACATTTGGGGTACAATAGATCAAGAATGGTCGCGGTACAGAACCCTAGGAAAAAAAAAAAAACAAATCAGAGACTTTCCGTGGTAGCCTGCTTCATTTTGTGGTCATCGACCGGTTTCGGGCGTTCGCCCATCTTCAGGATGCGTTTTTTCAGACAGTGTGACAACACAGACTCGAGAGTAACTTAGTTTCACACTAACTCAATTTCACACTGAGTTAGTGTGAAACTAAGTTACTCTCGAGTCTGTGTTGTCACACTGTCTGAAAAACGCATCCTGAAGATGGGCGAACGCCCGAAACCGGTCGATGATCATAAAAAGAAGCACACTATCACGGAAAATATCTCTGATGTTATGACATTTATTGGTCATAGCTATAAAGAGAAACGTGGTATAAAGACAAAAATATATTAAAAAATCTTCATTCTGTAATTAACATTAAATCCCTGTTAATCTGATTCAGTAAAAATGTGGATACATTAAAATGTTCTTCATTCACTAATCTTATCCATTTCTGATTCTAAAGTAAGCTATTAAACACCAAATAAGCCACACCCTTATAGGATATAATTCAACAACAAAAAATACTGCAAATTGTGGACCTATAACTTAAAAATAATAAACAAATTAAACAAAACAAAAGAGAATGGAGTTCACCCTGCCTGCTTTGAGGCCAAGGTATGCTAGGCGCTGTTCGGGCGTCATGTCTCCGGTACTCGCACCTAGGCCTCGCTCTAATTGTAAATCCCTTTTTTTTACCCATAAAGTCAATTCTTCAAACGAAGAATTTCCTAAAATGACTGAATCAAAAGATTGTCAGAGATTTGGAGACGAGATGCTAGTATTTTAACCGCTTGGCAAGACGAAAGAACTCCGTTGATGTAGCAATGAATAGCATTTCTGTAGTAAAATTGGTGGGTAAAATTTTAATATAAGTGACTAATTTGTAAAATAAGCTAAAAGAAGAATGTACTAAAATTATAACAGAAAAGGTTGTTTATTTCTATACAACTTACCTGAAGGGGACAGCTCAAGGTCATTAGAGATAAGAATGAAACAAGTCACTCAACTTTTCAAAGTTGTATATGAAACAGGTATAAATATTTAAGAACAAAAAAAAACAATAATCAAAATCTATATCTATCTATCTATATATATATAAAAATTCAGCATCCGTATGTTTGTGGCACACAAAACACGAAAAGTAGTCGATGGATTGACTCAAACTTTTTACACAACGTTGCATTTCTATATAAGAGTGTTTATATATACTTTTTATCCCGAAGTTCCCACGGAAACGGGAAATTCCGAGCTAAAATCCGTTCAAACGGCCATATTGCGTTAGCACTTGCTTCTTCAGGTATTGCTGCCAGGTTGATGGAAGGAGGTAGAACAGCGCATTCACCTCCTTAACTCATGACTTAAACATGCACTTCACAGAAAACCCAACATATAACATTTCTAAAACATCCGGAATGGGAAAGGTTCTTCGGGCGTGCAAAATCATTGTATGGGTTTTGTATACAATGGCTTATAAGAAATCATTGGAAGCATTAGATCATACATTGAAACACTTGCGAAATAATCAGGTTCCATTTGGTGGAGCATTGGTGTTACTATCCGGTGACTTCAGGCAAACGCTTTCAGTGATACCTCGCTCAATACTAGCTGATGAACTACATGCCTGCTTGAAATATTAAACTCTTTGGAGCGCAGTAAAAAAAATTCATTTAATAACGAGTTCAGCTTCAAAACGATCGAATAGCTGCCACATTTTCAAGACAATTACTCGAACTCGGTAACGGTCCTGCACCTACAAATCCAGCAACAGGAAAAATCACCTTCCCATCTAATTTCTGCCACACTGTACATTCAAAAGAAGAATTAGTAGACAAGGTATTACAAACCATCGAAACAAATTATCAAAATCACGCATGGTTAAGCGGAAAAGCCATTCTAGCGGCTAAAAATGTCGACTTACTCGATATGAACAACATCATTCTAAACAGAATCGCAGCTGAAACAGTGGCATAAAAATCCATTGACTCCGTGATGGACCAAAATGAAGCAGTAAATTTTCCAACAGAATTTCTTAATTTACTCGATGTTCCCGGATTACCGCCACACATTCTAAATTTGAAAAATTGGAGTGCCAATTATATTACTCCGAAACATTAATCAGCCATAATTATGCAATGGTACACGATTATTAGTTAAAAAATTGATGAATAATCTAATTGAAGCAACAATTCTCAGGTGAAGACGTACTTCCACGAATACCACTCATTGCGACAGATATGGCGTTCGATTTCAAATGACTTCAATTTTCAATACCCCTTGCGTTCGCTATTACTATCAATAAAGCGCAAGACAATCTTTGCAAGTGTGCGGTTTAAATTTAGAAAACGAATGCTTCTCTCATGGGCTTCTCCCTAAGGTCGCATGCTCCGGAGTCGGTAAACCATCTGATCTTTATGTTTATGCAGAAAACGGACAAAAAAAAATGTAGTCCATTCACTAGCTTTACAATAAAAAAAGACTTTCAGTTAAAAACATTTTTTTTTTCTTTCCTTTCAGTTCACAGTAACGCAAAATAGGGTATTAAAGTTGTGTTTTCTTGCTGAATCTACGTTAACTATCATACTTCTATTTACTTTCCTAATAATTAAAATCAGACTGAGCCATAGCTAAGGGTGGCCGGTTTAGCTAGTATATATGTATAAATTCACCATTCGTATGTTTGTGGCCGCAAAACTCGAAAAGTAGTCGATGGATTGACTTCAAATTTTTACACGACATTGCATTTCTATATAAGAGTGTTTGTATATACTTTTTATTCCGAAGTTTCCACAGAAACGAGAAATTCCGAGCGTTTTGCGAGATTGGCAGAAGTAGACAGACAGACGCGTTGCTGAACCTCTTTCTCAACTACTTATATGTACTTCTCACCGCCACAGTCTCGCGCAGTTTGCCGCGCTGGCCGAGTGAGTGATGGTGTTGTTTTATATAATAATAATAATATTTTTTATTATTTTATTATTACCTTTATTTTTTGTATAAGTGGGAGCACACATAACAGCGTTTTTTCAGCTATATCAAACAGATGATTTTGCAAGAACTTTGATATATGCAGACATTCCCACTTATTATACTTGGAACGCAACACGAAAGAATGAAGAGAGGCCAAGCAGTAGTTGTACAACCTGGAATATTTTCATCTTATACTTTAGGAAGAATATACACTATTTATCCACCCCACGCAGAATGCCACCACAAAAATGAATGACCACAAATGAAGCAGGCTACCACGGAAAATGTCTCTGAGATGCTTTCCAGCTCTGCGGAATCAACCACCAAAACAGCTTTTATTTACGTTTGCTTCTGATTACCGTTCGTGATCCAACATCATTTATACACTTGCGAACAGTGGATGGAATAGTATATAATTCGTATCGGAGTGCGTACGAGGTACTTAATTTGTTGGAAAAGACAATCATTGGGATAAGTCAATTGAAGATTCATCGGCTACTTCTAATCCATTTCAAATACGTACACTGTTCGCAATTATTTTATCTAGAGTTTGCCCATCACAACCACTACAATTGTGGAAGAAATACAAAGACTACATGGCCAAAGATATTCAGCACAGAATACGTCAAGAAACACATAAATCATAGCTTGGATTTCACAGAAGAAATATACAATGAAGCGCTAATCTTCATTGAGAATCTTTGTCTTGCAATGTGTGGCAAGTAGTTTGCACGATTGGGAGTAACAGCACCGTATAGAATGATCAATGCAACATTCAAGAGAGAACTGGTCAGAGAGCAATCATACACCAGAAATATCTTAAAGCTGTGTTCGTCCAAGAAAGTACACTGAAACTTCTTCAAGAACAAAAAAATAGCATTTGATATCATCACACACAAGCAAGGGTATTAAATTGAATGATTTGTTTTCTTGCTGAATCTTTGTTGACTATAATACTTCTATTTACTTTCCTAATAATTAAAATCAGACTGAGCGACAGCGAAGCGTGGCTGGGTTTAGCTAGTAATGGATAAAAAAATTAGAAAGTTATTTTTCACCTACTAGTGGACAGAAATAAAAAGGTTTTAGAAATCAGAGTTCCCCTGGGAATTTAGAAGAAGATGCAAGAATAGATAAAAGATTATGTTGTTAAATTTCGGATAGAAATAGATCAACTCACAAATGAAAATTCAATATTGGAAAAAAGGTGTTGGAACAGGTTAAAATATATTATACAGAGAGAAATAAATTGGAAGAAGTCGATTTTTAAAGGGCTAATAGCCGAAGGTAACTCTGATAATTGTTTTTTAGAAAAGTCGAAAGAATTTTATACTAATATTTTTAGCATTGTCAAAAGATTTATCTATAAATCAGGGCCAGAATTTTGACAGAATTTTCTAAAGGCATGGAGGAAGTAAACAAACTGTTGAAGGAAACTGGTATTTCTATAGAAAAAGATTTTACCCTGCAACAGAGACAAATTTATTAAAAGAAAACTATATAAAGAATAAGTAAAGAAAAAGTCAACTCGTATACATACATATATATATATATATATATATATATATTCAATTATTGAGAAGCTATTGGAAAAAGAGGTGCTATAAGCAAAGAGAATCGCAGAGAAAAGTTAATTTAATTAGCAACAGCAAACGAAGCAAGAATAGAAAGAGTGGGAAATCGGTGCTCACAATCTTTTATTGATAATAAACAAAATAATTTAAAATGATATTTATATATATCTGTCAGGACAATAAAACAATTGAGATAAATTTTGATTTAAAAATTCCTTTATTTTAATAATTGGAAGTCTCGTTAATAAAGTTATTTATAATTATTTTCTAAATTTCAATAATAATTAAAGAATATGATTATAATAGCTACCTTACGAAACTTTTATTACTTTCTCTTACTCCTAAGTAAGAGGAAGTATTGTAATCGTGTCAAATTATGGATATCGAGTTTTCACCGGAAATATCCGTGTTGAGGTTCCGTGAGTTCAAAAAAATGGTTTTTAGAAAACGGTGTGTTTTATGTATGTGAACAGCATAGCTCAAAAACGAAAAACCATAGAAAGTTGAAACATGATATTCCGTTTAGGTGCCAACATGGGATCTGACTAAGTAGGTCATCTGTCAAAATTCCTCAACCGGAAGTACCACATTACTGAATGTTTACACATACAAAAATCTACCACTTTTATTTGAAACATTTCTTTGGGAAAATTCAATTTAAGCGTACTTTTTGGGAGAGGGGTGGGGTTAAATTTTCTTCTAAAGTGCTATTTCGGTTTTACTATACAATTCTGTCATCTAAATAATATTAATTAGAATGAAATATGTTGTTGAAATGACCGGAAGTGCGTTTTTATTGAAATGTATTTTTCACTTTTCTGATACTTTCTTTAAAACGCTTCCAACGGATTTTCTTTAAACTAGGAATGTGAACTACACATATGAAGAGCTATAACTTTTATTTGAAACATTTCTCCTGGTAATGTCATTTAAGAGGGCTTTTGGAGGAGGGGTGGGGTTAAGTTTTTCTCTAAACTGCTATCATAGTTGATTATATACAATTCTATCATCCAAACAAAATTAATTAGAAATAAATAGATGGCCAAAATTCCGAGTTTTATCAGTTTTCGTCGAATTTCCACTAACTCCAACGAATTTCATTAAAATTGTTACACTAACTATAACATTTTTTTAATTAAAAAATGAATGAAGTAAGTTTGAAAAATATTTCAATGGATTTCTTTTGAAAAATAAATTGGGGCAATTAAAATGAAATCGAAAGATAATTTTTATGTAATACTAGTTTAAGTTATATAGTTTATTGTCTGCATTAAATAAAAAAAAAACCTGGTGTGAAACACTCACACAACTTTCTCTTACTATAGTTTTCAAAATTATAATTGACAAATTTTATAGTTTGGGTACCCAATTTAACGAAATTCGTCGAAAACTGAAAAAAAAAAAAACTGTTCAGCAAAAGCGCACTTCGGGTTCACTAATTTTCTTGAAACTCAGAATTTTGGCCATCTATTTATTTCTAATTAATTTTGTTTGGATGGTAGAATTGTATAATCAACTATGATAGCACTTTAGAGGCAAACATAACACCACCTCTCCCTCAAAAGCTCCCTTAAACGACTTTACCAGGAGAAATGTTTCAAATAACAGTTGTAGGTCTTTATATGTGGGTAGTTCACATCCTTTGTTTAAAAAAAAATTGTTGGAGCCTTGTTTTTCAGAAAATACCAGAAAACTGAAAAATACTTTTCAATAAAAACGCACTTCCGGTCATCCGATTTTTTTCTTTTTCAAACTCGGAATTTCAACAATACATTTAATTTTAATTAATAATTTTTTTAGATGACAGAATTGTATAATAAACTGAAATAGTACTTTAGAAGAAAACCTAACCCCACCCCTCCCCCATAACTGCCCTTAAATGAATTTTCCCCGAGAAATGTTTTAAATAAAGTTGTAGATTTTTGTATGTTTAATTGGATATGCCATGTTTGAATAAAATCGTCGAAGTCATTTTTGAGAAAATCGCAAGAAAGTAACAAAAAAAAAAAAATTCAGCAAAGTGGTATTTCCGGTTGAGGAATTTTGACAGTTGACCTACGGTCAGATTCCATGGTGATACCTAAACGGAATATCAAGTTTGAACTTTCTACGATATTTCCTTTTTTGCTAAACCCTATGATGTAGGGAAGGGTTTAGCTTAGTTGTAGCGTGCCGGACTAGCAATGCGGCGGTCCCGGGTTCGAGTCCAGCTGCTGCCCTAGATTTTTTCTTCCTAGAAGCCTCTTACAGCTCACTGTCCGGTGATGGACAGTGTTGTCTGTAATGAGAGAACACTGTCCGGAGGCTGGCAGTGCACTGAGAAAGCTCCTATCGTTGGGGTAGTTATATGGGCCCAGAAGGGCTTTGAAGCATAGGGCTTGGTCCCTCTCCACAAACAATTTAAAAAAAGAAGACCTCAAAACGGATATTTCCGGTAAAAAAAACTCGATATCAAAAATTTGTCACGATTACAATACTTCCTCTTACTTTGGTGGAGTAAGAGAAAGTAAAAAATAGTAATATTAATTAGGGGAAATGAACAGGGTTTATTTTGAATATATGCCATTACTGTATCATATGAGCTATCATTTTGTGCAGTATTTGTATTGTGCATTCTATTATTTTAGATTTCTATTCTTTAACTCAATTATATTGCACCTATTTTTTAGGGACATTGTTTTCCTTGTAACATTTGAGAAAATTTGACCATAAATTCAAAAAAAAAAGAGAGGTTTACAAAGCACTAATACAATTACATCTGACTAACCAATGGTATATAAGTTCTGATAAATAATGCAATCTTATTATTTTTCTATCTCAAAGCCTTTTTGACTTTGTCCTTAACTTTTTTTTTCCAAGATACATTCAAATTTTGAAAAAGTTTCAAGAAGGCTATTGCTTGTTTTTTTTTAATTTATGATATAAAAAGTTATTCCAATATAAAATTAAAAAACCGTCAGCTATATTTCATTGATTAAAAAATAAAAAAATATATAAATTGCTAATCCTGGAATTAATTAAATTATAATATAGGCGTTGTCTGTTGTTGAAAACAGCTTTTGTTTTTTATTTTTTATTTTTTTGTCTTAATATATTTATAATATTTTTTTATTCCTTAAATCATTTTACGATCAAATTAAACATTTCTAGAATCAAAATAATACTTTTTTTTTTTGCCACTTAAAATGAACACATAATTAATTTATTGAAATTTAAAATTTTGTTAAAACTAACAATGGTTTAATTAGATAATAAAAAGGTTAACTTGATTGTCAAAAGATTTAATTTGATTGCAAATTACGATATAATAAATATATTAACAAATTCTATAAAGTAAAGGAATGCCTCTTTTTTCAGGCGGAAACACTCACACAACTTTCTTTTACTCCAGTTCTTAAAATTATAATTGATAAATTTTATAATTTATGTACCAAATTTAATGAAATTCGTCGAAAACTGAAAAAAATTGTTCAGTAAAAACGCACTTCCGGTTTACTAATTTCCTTGAAACTTGGAATTTTGGCCATCTATTTATTACTAATTAATTTTGTTTGGATGATAGAATTGTATAATCAACTGTGATAGCACTTTAGAGAAAATAATAGCCCCATCACTCCTTCAAAAGTGCCCTTAAATGAATTTTCCCAGAGAAATGTTTTAAATAAAAGTTGTAGACCTTTGTATGTTTAGTTTATATAACAAGTTTCAAGAAAATCGCAAAAAAGTGAGAAAATCATTTAGTAAAGTTGTAAAGTAAACGCACTTCCGGATATCCTATTTTTTATTCAATCTCGCCATTTCAACAACATATTCAATTCTAATTAACATTATTTAGATGACAGAATTGTCTAATAAACTAAAAATAGCACTTTAGATGAAAACCTAACCCCACCCTTAACCCCATAACTGTCCTTAAATGATTTTTCCAGAGAAACGTTTTAAGAAAATCGTTGGGGGCCATTTTTGAAGAAAATCGCAAAAAAGTAAAAAGGTACTTTTTACAAAAGTATGTAAAGTGGTACTTCCGGTTGAGGAATTTTTACAGATAACGTACTGTCAGATCCTATGGTGATACCTAAACGGAATATCAAGTTTGAACTTTCTACGGTTTTTCGTTTTTGAGCTATGCTGTTCACATACATACACACACAGACCATTTGCTAAAAACCACTTTTTTGGACTCAGGGGACCTTAAAACGGACATTTCCGGCGAAAACTCGATATCGAAAATTTGACACGATTACAATACTTCCTTTACTAGGAGTAAGAGAAAGTAATAAATAAATAAAATAAAAATAAAAATAAACAAAAAATTAAATAAATTTTCCCCTAACGTTTGGATAATTTTGAATATATTTTTCAAGGTTTAGGAATTTATTTATGAAGTGTGTGTGTGTGTGTGATTTAGTGTGTTAGTTTAACAATGTATTTAACTGTATCAAATTAATTCTATCACAATCTGAAATAAACACGGTACTGCAGTTATAAGAAATCATTTCATAACACACTATATTCCGTTCACTTCATAAATAAATTTTACACCAAAAGTAGATAAATTAACAAAAACTTTGTCCATTCTTACTTTCTCTTACTCCTAGTAACAGGAAGTATTGTAATCGGGCCAAAATCGTGCAAAAGTTTTCACCGGAAATATCCGTTTTGACGTCTCCCGTGCCCCAAAAAAAGTGTTTTTTAAAAAATAGACTACGTATGTGAACAGCATAGCTCAAAAAAGGAAAAAGTGGTAGAAAGTTCAAACTTGATATTCCGTTTAAGATATCACCATGGGATCCGACAATAGGTCCACTGCCAAAATTCCTCAACCGGAAAATACCACTATACTGACAGTTTTCTTAACTATCTTGCGATTTTCTCAAAAACAAAAAATGGCTCCGACGATTTTCTTCAAACTTGATATGTAACTACATATACAAGAATCAGAGATATTTTCCGTGGTAGCCTGCTTCATTTTGTGGTCATCTACCGGTTTCGGGCGTTCGCCCATCTTCAGGATGCGTTTTCAGACCGTGTCTGAAACTGTCTGAAACACTTTTTTAGGGGACAACCATTTTTAGGGGAGGGGTGGCGTTAGGTTTTCCACTAAAGTGCTATTTTAGTTTACTATATACAATTCTATCATCTAAATAATATCATCTTCTTCTTCATCCAACGCCCCCGTCCGTGGCCGCTCGGCCATTTGACGCCATGCCATCACACACTGTCTGAAAAACGCATCCTGAAGATGGGCGAACGCCCGAAACCGATCGATGACCACAAAATGAAGCAGGCTACCACGGAAAATGTCTCTGATGTTTTCCAGCTCTGCGGAACCAACCACCACAACAACTATACAAGAATCTATAACATTTATTTAAAACAATTTCTCTGGGAAAATTTATTTAAGGGCAATTTTTAGGGGAGGGGTGGCGTTAGGTTTTCCTCTAAAGTGCTTTTTTTAGTTTACTATATACAATTCTGTTATCTAAATAATATCTTCTTCTTCTTCTTCATACAACGCCCGTCCGTGGCCGCTCGGCCATTTGACGCCGTGCCATCAAGTAGAGTCTGGCCTGCCCTTTGCAAACTGTTATGTCGGTCATTAACTTTTAGGCCACTACAGTTAAGGAGATGTTCGACCGTCCCTTCGCATTCCATACACAGGGGGCATGAGAGGAGTCAACAAGTCCAAGGACCATCAGGCCAAAGACCAGGGTTCGTTCCCATCTTTTGCCAACGGCAGCCGCCTCCCAAGATGCTTTTCCTCACTACTTCCTTCATAGATAAGTCGATGATACCACATGTTGATTTCTATGTCACTAGTTGTTCTACTTGAGGTTGCAAGCAGTCGCCCTTCGCAAGCTTGTCCTCGCGCTTGTTCCCCTCAATTCCCTCAATATCTAATTAATACTAATTATAATTAAATGTATTGTTGAAATTTTGAGTTACAAAAAAAAAAAACGGATGATCGGAAGTGCGCTTTTTTGAACTGAACAGTTTTTTTTTTTTTTTTCAGTTTTCGACGAATTACGACAAACTCAGGCGAATTTCATTAAAAATTTAGTATAGTAACTATAAAAAATTTTGTCAATTACAATTTTGAAAACTGAATATAAGAGAAAGTTGTGTGAGTATTTTACACCAGACTTTTATGTTTACTTTGTCTGTATTTCACTATTTATATAAATAATAATAACTGCATCCAACTTGCTAGAAAGCAAGAAGAAATGTTGCAATCGGATCAATTTTTCCAAATTTACTTCATCATTTTTTTTTTTTATTTGTAAAAGATATATGTATATATATCTGTTACAAAGAGCTACAATTCTAGCAAAAAAATATAAATTTAAAAACTCACTTTCACTGTAATACGTATCAATGGAAAAGAAAATAAGCTGAAAGAAAAACACATTTTTCTATTTATAATAGAAAAAGTTGAAAACTAATGAATAAAACAGAATGAAATCAATAAAAAGAAAAAAAGGAACAGCCAAGTTTACAATTGATTTCCAATAAATGTACTAAGTTTAAAATTTATAAATTATCCAACAAAATTTATAAATTTATAAATATATTTTTCAAATAATTATAAATCCTTAACATATTTCTGTTGTTGAAATTATTAAATTAAAGACAAAAAACTCCACATTAGGATTATTTGTTTTTTTTATAATCTGAAGATGGCTGTCTAAATGCTTCATTTAAGGGAAAACTTATAAATATATGTATCAAAGTCTCTGGATCGTTGCAATTGTAGGGGTAGTGAACCCCCACCACTCATCCACTCTAGCAGAGAGAAACAGCCCCTCTCGCACAGAGAGGAGAGGTTCGGCCAGTGGATATATATATGAGAGAGAGACAGTCAAGGAATCATTCGGTTCAATTCAGTCTTTACACATCAGACATCATTCTGTTGATTCACACTCCGTACATATCATTTAGCCACGTCAGTCTGTCAGTTCAGTTCAGTTCTAAACTCTAAAGTGTAAAGTCGTTGGCAGTCAGATATATATATACATATATCAATTATATATCTTAAACCAAATCTTAAGGTGTTTATCTTTCATCATCAACAACCAACATCTCCTTACAACACCCTTACACAATTGCACATAGAACAAGTATTTTATAAGTTTTATTACATATAATTCATTGTTTATATTAAATGTATAAATATAAGACCTTGACAATCTTATTTTAAGAAAGAAAACTCATCTAACTCGAAAGAGAAAAGCCATATTTAAAAAATTATTGAACAGCATTATTTTTAATAGTGTGATGGATGCAAGAAATAATATCTATTTTAACTGAAGGAAATTATGAGAAAAATGCGAACTTGTTGGCAAAAAGGGTAACCCAGGTAGAAGAAGTACAGTTACAGGAAGAGTTCATGAACCTTGTCTATCCCTTCTTCTCACAGGGGAAGATTTGAACGAACATTTTAGAAGACATTCCTTCAAGGCAGTCTGATACAGACATTCAAGCCACAACACTTGCTTCAGGAATCGCTCTCTTAAACTCAGTGTTATTCTAAATAAACATCTGATTTATTAAGATATATAGTTGTGATATTGTAAAGTACTTAAATTTACTTAAGAATAATATATTTATTTTAAAAACAGTGGTGCTCTCTTGATTATTACTAATACTTCTCTCTTAAACATATATACTTACAAGCCCCTTTACAAAACCGCTCACGCCACAAGCTACTACTACAAACACACATCACACCAATAACATTTCAATAGGTTTGAAATTTCCCAAAATATATTAAATATACTTTATTTAAATCAACTGTTCTTTCAAATTTACTTTTCTTTAAACAGTCAGTTTATTATATCTTATATTGTTTGGGTAAGCTGTACTTAAGTTGATCAACCTTTGTAAACAAATTTTAACATAATTATGGTCATTTAAACAAAAATTTTGCATAACCAGCCTAACGTTTGCTTTAGAATTTTAAATTTTAAGGCGTATTAAATGATTAGGGGTGCCTCTGGGCAGAAAAAACATGGGCTACGTAATAGGCGGTTGAAAAAATTACCTGGAATTCTTTCTACTTGTTCTATGTCTTAAGATTCCAAACAGGGGCCAAATAAAATAAACAATTCTTAAATAAGCTTTAGGGTAAGTATATTTTCGATTGACAACTTTTGGAGTTACACTGAATCTTCTTCTTCAATGCAGTCCGTGCGGAAGTGTATTGCAGTTTCCATCATCCATCATCTCGCAGAATCTGCACCTGCTATCATTTTCTAAGTTAGCTTCTTCAGGTGTCCCCTAAGTCTACAATGCCCCTGTGAGGAAACCCGTAAACATGCGAGGCAATGGCGGCTGATGCGTAAGCACTGCATCACCCCCAGAAAATAACTACAAAAATTAATTTTTAAATTTATGATAAAAAATAATAATTACTTAACATTCTTTGCATAATTATTATTTAAATACCATTAATAAATCCGTTTTTTTAAAAAAAGAATTATTTCATCAAACGTTGCTTGATGTTGGACGTTGCCTAATACCTGCCTAGTATCGCAGTGTCAAAAAATGTTCATATTCGGTTATTTCCGGCAATCTTCGTTTGCCTTAATAATGTGACCTAACCAGTGCTATTTTAGCTGTTCGCCGGGCAGCGTTGATTGTAATTGAATCGATATTATAGGTTATATTACAACAAAAAATATTTTTATGTTCAATAATATTTTTTTTTTTACAATCAAATAAATATTATTTTATAGATTTATCAAGATAAATATTAGTGTCGAATACGTCGAATACTTAAAAAAAATTAAATTATTTAATTATTCTTAAATAAAATTGACATTACCCGAAAAAATGTAGATACAAAAAAAAAAAAATTGTTCCATTCCTAACAGTATAATTCAGCAAATAGCAGTTAGTGCATGATTTCTTAAATAACTAATTTTAATTAAAAAGTTATTCAAAAATTTTGTGAAGCTAAAACTCGATGAATGGATTTTATATTGAAATATGTAATTTATATATATATATATATATATATATATATATAGATATATGAGAAGTTATTTGAGAAATCATGTTTTTTGTATAACAGAAAATATCTTTGTGAATTAAATTGAGTTGAATTTAAACATGTTCCGTTTTACTCGCAGCACCCCCACTTGCGAACTTCACGATCCTCCTCTGATGCGAAGTTTATTTTTACCTTAGGCTGATGCAGATTTCAGATATTTTTCTGGTTACGACTTCCCAGGCAGATCTTTAGCCTGCCTCAGTCCAGGGAGGGTGTTCCTCTCTAGAGTCTGGATATTGTGAAACAATATCTCTTGATTGGATGCCTAAGAAGACTTTAAAAGACGGTAAAAATGGAAACGACGGTAAAAATTTTCTTTTAAAATGAATAAACTTCATATAGTATTACTCAAAGTCACCCATTTGTTTTTTTTTGTTTTTTTTTAATACCAACGTGTACATATTATAGATTTAAATAAAAAATGAGTATAGAGCATATGCATGATTAATGAGCGATATACTCCAGTTGGTACATTATAAAATTACATCACCTTCAGTATGTACTCCCTTTTTGTTCATGTAAATGTAATAAAACTTAATATTTGCCTACTCAAAGAAAAGTTAGATTTTAATCAATTTTTTTTCCTCTTAAAGAAGTTTTCCAAAATGAACAGTTCAAGTTTATATAAAGAAGAAAGTTTTGATTCAATAACCATGTAACCTTTTTTTTTTTTTTTATATTATCGAGAGCTAATATACTAGATATGTATAATTAAAGAAAAAGTTTTATAATTATTAAAGAATTAAATACTCATAACCCTGTCAAGGGTAAACTAATTATTAAAGTAAATTACCTGCGTGAAAATAAGATGAAAAAAAAGAGTAAAATTACAGGGTAAAGGCGAAATAATTTTAAATAGATGTGGAAAAGTTATTGCTCAAATATCTCCAACTTTACAAATTAATTAGATCAATATATACCTCCTTTTCCTTCAAATATATCTTTGAAAAAATTCTTGCTTTATTAGACATTCCATTCATCATCGTAGCTGAGGTTTCTTACTGTTATGGTTGAAATAGTTTACAGTAATATTTACTGGTTACAACGATTCTGATTATTTTTTTTTCTGGATTTTTTTAAGATGCACAACAGCTATGTTCCTTTGCACCTGTTTCTAATTTGTAAGGACTCATCCGGGATGCATATCCATACCCACCAGTCTAACAATGTCTACAGCAAACCCACAATCTAGGTCTAATCATATTCCTCTACTCCCTTATATCACTTATAAAATAAATACCTATACACAAG
Source organism: Triatoma infestans (assembly GCA_011037195.1). NCBI lineage: Eukaryota > Metazoa > Arthropoda > Insecta > Hemiptera > Reduviidae > Triatoma > Triatoma infestans. The sequence continues at coordinate 60,342 of JAAEAF010014421.1, read as the reverse complement.
ACACCAGCAAACAACTAAACACATACATATGTACAGCTAGTTTCACAATAAATGAAATAGATGAACCTCCCAAAGATATTCGAAAGTCTTATTGATATTGCCCTCATTGTCTCCTAATACATCTGTAAGACTGGTCGGAAAATTTACCTTTCCCCACGCGTTTACATATTTCGAACATTCCAATAGAATATGCGGGACCATTAATGTCGTATTGCAAGCGCTGCATACCGGCTGAGATTCTCTTCGGAATATGTGGCTGTGTGTCAACATGGTGTGACCGAGTCTCATTCTCGCTAGGACAAGTCTTCTTCTCGCCGAGGCTCTCGATTTGATGTTGACCATTTCTTTGTGATACCCTTGATATTCCTTAGTTTATTTGACAGCTGCGCTAATTGCCATTCCTTTTCCCAGTTGGAAAGATTTTGTTTTTTTTTAGAAAAGCTTTCCAATCGGCTGCAAGGACACGTTCGTCTCTACAATTCATTGATGCCGCTTCTTTAGCAGCTTTGTCGGCAGATTCATTATCTCTTATCCCCCCCATATAACCGGGAATCCAAATAAAGGAGACTTCTTTATTTTCTCGCAGGCATAATTCCAAGAGCGTATGTATGCACTGAATCAACAAACTATCGGAGTCCCGATTGCCTATCATCTCCAGTGATCTCCTTGAATCGGAGCAAATAATAGAATTTCTTAGGTTCATTCTAGTTCCGAATATGTTCTAGGGCTTTGTACACAGCGAATAACTCGGCTGTAGGTATGCTTGAGATATTGCTTAATGGGAAGTTGTAGAGCCTCTCATTCATGACGAAAGCTGCTCCTACTCCATTTATCGTCTTTGACCCGTTGGTGAATATTTTAATATAATTTTTATATTTAAGCAGTAGTTGCTCTTGTAGAAGGTTTTTGTATACGTAGTTCGGAGTTTTACTTTTAATATATTTACCTAGTGTGCCGACACACTTAGGCCCATTCAGTGTCCAAGGTTCTATTTTTGGAGAGATCGAACATACAGGCATGGGAATGGATACATTGTTTAGCAAACAGAAATTTTTAAAACGTATGGACAAAGGTAAAGTGCTTGTATTTGTCCTAGAGTATAAATGTTCAAATTGAGGATTGTAAATGACTTCATAGGCGACATGATTTTTTTAACGGCAACAACACATAGTTACACATCATTCAGATTATTGTATGGGCTATTGATTGTGATAAGGGTGGCTGCATACTTGTAACTGAGCACCGGTGAGATGATTGCTTTTAAAACCAAGCTTAGCGAGACAAGATGTACTAGTGCTGTTTAAAGGATTCAAGTTCGCTTGGCCTCTCTAGCGACTGACCGTGCTAAACTGATTTAATGAAGATTTGTGTGGGATTCTATAGTTTTATGTAAAGATAAAACCCACAAATAAAAGCCTGTTATAAAAATCAACAGGCACCTTTTTTTTTGGCAAGGAAAGCGATATGCGTCATTCAACCATACATCGCGATTCGCGAGATGCATATAAAGCCTCGGAAATACAAAATTTCCTTTTAATAAAATATTAATCTACAGATTTGTTTCTCTCCAACATCATCGTATTCCCATTTCCTCTTTCGCCTTCTCCTTCCTTGGACCTTTCCATCCTAATTTTGCGGATGGAAATCCATTTCTACGGTTTTTATTTTTTTTTTTTTTACTTTTGCAAAAAAATTAGTTCTTATTTTTATTTGATAGTGCCGAATACCATAGCGCCGTTCTTGCATCCCCAACACCGTTCCTTCATTCCAACACAACATCGATTTCAGATATTTGAATTCCCTAACTACTCCTACGTCCAAATCCTCTATATCACAACCTATCGCCATGTATTCTGTTTTGTCGAAAGCATACTGATTTTTAAGCTTATGCATAATGAATTCTAAATCTTCTTTTTCTTGTGCATGTAGAACTTTATCATCGGCGAAACAAATATCAACCGGCACTCCCCTGTATCTAATATACCCTGTTTCACTCAACCAATGCCATATCCAAGTATACTTAAAACAAAGTCGGTGACATATAGCAGTTGGTAGTGTAACGGCAAGAGAGAGAACACTAGCCCGACCGAGAGAAAACAGGCCCTCTCTGGTACTCACTGACTTAAGCAGGCTAGAGTGGGGAGAACCTGTATATAAGCCAGTGAGAATCTATCTATATATCTATCTATCAGATTCAACCATACACCGCATCGTGTTATATCTCTACTCTTACCTTTTATTTTATAAAATCATTACAAGTCCAGTGCAGTTTGTGTAAACTTATAGCCATATTATAACAGTGTGTTTATATCTCGTCTAATTAATCAAACCTAATTTCTCTCCTCATCAACTCCATTATAGTAGCATATACAGATTTTCCAACCTTTTTTAAGAAGTGAGAAATATCAAGAATAAACAATAAAAAGGAAACTAGAGAAAAGTATGTGTGAAAAGTATGTGGAAACTCTAGAACTTATATTAAACCCTAGACGCCCACAAGCTTCCCTTCTGTTTTCTTCCCATTTTTTCTTATTGGCCTGTCTTTTTCATACTCTTCCCGTACATGTTCTTCGTTATTTGAATTCAAGCACTTGTTGAAGGCTTCTTTTTTCCACTACGCCAGTTTCGTTGGCTCTTCATTCCACCATTTTCTTCTATTTCTCCTAGAGGTTCTTTTGCAACCTGGTGGATACTTCTTTCGAAACATTGTATGTTGTATTTTCCTTCCGCACTTCCTTCTTTCTCTTCTAATTTTAAAGTCTTCTTGCAGATTTCTCTAGTTCAGATCTCTAATGCATTTTTCCAAAATTTGCTTCTACCAACAGTTGTTGTTGATTATATATTTTCTTAGGTTTTCAAGGGAAAACATTTTTAGTTTCAATAATAAACAGTCACAACTACATTCCATATGATTATAAACACTTCTAAGACCAAGTGCATGGTGGTGTCCAGGACAAGATGCCAATGAACATCTCCATCAAGGGGTGAAAAATAGAGCAGGTTCTTTGTTTTAAGTATTTAAGAGTGGAAATAAGTGGGAGCGGGGACTAAAGGAAGGGAATCAATGAAGGGTGGCCGCTGCGGGGAAATTTTTGAGTAAGAGAGAAGTGGCCAAAGACACGAAAATGGCAGTTTACCTCTTTGACTTTTATCCCCATTCTTACATAAGGCAGCGAATTCTGGGCCTTAAAGCAATCGGATCGAAGTCGCCTCCAAGCGCTAGAAATAATGTTTTTAAGGGAAGTAGAAGGCAAAACGAAGAGAGACCGGATACGCAACACTACAATACGGGCCACGCTCAAAATCGAACCCCTAGTCTAATTAATTGAGAGGGGGCAGCTAAGATGGTACGGCCATGTAAGTAGAATGGAGGATATCCGGTTACCCAAAAAAGCCTTGGAAACGCGAATGACCGGAAAACGACCCCGAGGAAGAAGAAGAATTACTTGGGAGGATAATCTCCAAAGTATTCTAAAACAGAAGGGGATTGAGTGGTCTGAGGCCAAGAGAATAGCCAGGGATGAAAACCGTACATATTCCACTATCCAGGAAGTTGAAACTGTTCTGAATCGCAATATAATAAAAGCTTAAGACCTCTATATCATGTTGGTTCTAGATATATTTGTATTTAAAGAATGTTTGGATCAAATGCTTCACAAATTATCTATAAACTTTTCTCCAATATCATTCCTAAAATCCCCCCCATACTATCCTCCAATGACCTTATTTCTTTTCTTCTTTCCTTATTTCCTTTCACGTTTCCCTAGTATTCATATCCGAAGGATCAACATCTCCTCTTTATTCTTTATTTCTTGTAGTACTTCTCTCATAAAAAGTATCCTTCTGCCGATAAGCTGTAAAGTGCATTACCGATTTCTCTACTTTAAGTTAGATGTTTCATGATCCTTTCATTATTTCCATGCAGGATTTCATTTTTTTTTAAGTTTTTTTTTTTTTTTTTAACCAGAATCTCTAACTTTTGGTTTCTTTTTTTTTTTTGCCATCTCTCCAAAAACCCACTCAATCCACATTTCCTGACCTGCTCCCTCTTTCTTAGTCTCAACCACGTCAGTTTCTACTTTTCTAGCTCCTTCTCCACCTCATTTCTTTTATTGAACAGACTTCTAAATATTCCAAGCCCTTTTTCGCCTTTTAGATTCATTGGTGCCTTTAATTTGACTCTTTTTTTTCGCATGTTACTTTTTTGGAGAGAATCTATTGTACAATCCCCAACCTGAAGGATCAGGGGTCACAAGTTCAGGCTGTTTTTACCGTAGATAAGTTGCCTTCCCTCCAGCCGTCAAATACCATCTGCCTGCACCTTCCACATACAAATATATATAATACATAAATAACAAAATACAAAACCCAAAACATCAGTAAAACCAATATATTTATTTATTTATTTTGTGGTTCCGATGATACGGCTATCCTTTCCTCTAATAGTGATCCCGTCATGGCTACTTGCCATCTTTAAACCCACCTCAATGTCCTCAAACCCTGGCTCCGCAAGTGGAGAATCAAGGTTAATCAAAACAAATCCAAGCACATAGTCTTTACCTTAAACCGAAAAACCCTTTCCGCCATTCAATTTAACCATAATTTTCTCCCAATTGTAACCCAAATCCGCTATCTCGGATTCCACCTAGACAGACGATTAACATGGAACTCTCATACTCGACTCAAACGAAATGAACTAAACTACCGATATAAAATGCTAAAAAAAACTACTAGACAAACGCTCAAAACTTACACCTCACAACAAAAGAGAACTGTACAATTCTCTACGAGCTCCTATTTGGACATACGGACTCGAATTATACGGGACTGCCAAAAACACAAACCTGTACCGCATTCAATCCTTACAGTCTAAAATCCTACGCACCATCGTCAATGCTCCCTTGTACATCTCTAACCTCACTATCCACACTGACCTAAAAATTCCCTTCGTCTCCACTTTAGCCAAATTCCGCTATCTAAAATTCCATTCCAAATTATCTTCTCATTCCAGTCCCCTAATCCAAGCCCTCTGTACTTCCACTCTCCCCACAAACCCACCAAGACGACTAAGGCGTCGTTGGCCGCGCGGCCATCTAAATACATAACGACGGCTGTCTTGATATACAGTCGTACACACTAAGGCCATAAAGGCATATTACGACTGCTATCGCTGGATAGCCGTCGTTCACAACTTCAAGCCAGGGTGTGCGTGCTAGCGCATACTTTCATTTCATTATTCAGCTGTTTTACTTGTCGCATGGTTACTGTGCAGTTGTAAAAATCTTTAAATAAAAAAAATAATTAGTAGTTTCACAAGATATTATTGGCTGCTTATTAATTGATTAGAGTGTGTTAAATTATGAACCTTATTAACAGCCAGATGTAATTATATTTTTATAATTTATAATTTTACATTGTTATTTTTTTACCCAACGTTTCAACACTTTACGTGTTCTTTTCAAGGGTTACAAACTGAATCTTAGTGATTCTTTATTTTTTTTATTATTTTTATATATATGCTGTTATCCTAGTTACAGGTGAGTCTAAGTATTGTTTTAACGTCAATTTTTTAAAATTTATTTTTATTTATATGTCAACATTACTGCTTTGTAACGATTTGTTACTTGTTCAAATTTGTTAAAAACTGATTCCTGATGTCTGGTTTTTACTTATATTTTTCAGTATAATTATGGGTCCACGTGGTTATATGTAATTTTATTCCTGATATGTGTATAGTGTTAGATTTTCAAAATTTGTGGAGACGCAATAGCGTTATATGCATTATAATTATGAATTATTAATATTCTAATACGTTATATGAATAAGAATTAATTGTGATTCCGATTCAGATTTTATTCTTATTTAATTCAGTTTTTGAAGAAATGAATTGGCCAAAAGTGCGACTTTATCCAAAGCTTTGTTTTTTTTTTTTAGTTTGTTGGGACTCTAACGGATTCATTAAACTAAAGTATAACTAATTAAACGTATATGATTTTATTTATTTATTTGCATGTCTATAAAATTAGATAGAGAGGCACGGGTGTTGGTGTAGTGGTTATGAGCACGGACTTGTAACTGTGAGATCTCCAGTTCAAATCCCGCATATAACTGCTAAATTTTATATTCGTTTAAAAAATGTTAATAATAAATTAGGTGCTTCCACCCCCTCTACAAACACCTAATTTGGTAGTTGGACGTTAAGCTCGCCTGAATTTATAGCCATTTATTGAATATGTGGATAGTCCGCAATGTTGGATAAAATGTGGTATTTTATCCGACGTATCATGCATGATACGCCCCCTCCCTAATAAAAATGACAATAACTTAACACCACTATTAAAATTTAGTTATAAAGTATCCTTCAAAAAATACTACTTATTTATACACTTTTTTTGAATCATAATTTTTACTAATTCCATTTTAGCATTAAACACACCCACATAGTAACATAACCTTATAACCCCCCGCACATACAAACCAGCAAGTGTCGAGTGTAACAGAAACATATTACGTTGAAGTGAAATGTTTGCACGATCTTGATAAATTTGCTCTGACAATGGATGAAAATCCGAAACCGATCAGGAATAAAATAAATACATGCATGCTACGACGGATGAAATACCATATGTTATAGGCATTTACTTTACTTTATTAGATAGAATGGAAATAACTATTCATTTAGGATGAAAGAACGAAGTCTTAGAACAGTATCGATATAATAATATTAATAAAATCGATTCATTCTTTGAGATACTAGATAAATAGTTCAATATGCTAGTCTCTATACATGAAGGGATAGTAGTTTCAAAATAGTTCAATCTTATTGGACAATAATTAAAAATATGGAAGATCTCGTTAACTTATCGCAAAGAGTTTAAATCTGTTTGCAACTTTTACTTTCGTATCAACAAGTTGTAATAAGACTTCAATTCTGAAAATATCTTTATGATATGAAATAAAATTCTGAGTGTATTATAAATATGGCTGTAGCTGGAACAATTGCCTATCTTCTCAATTCGATTATTAGAATGAATATCATGTTTAACAGACAAAAGTTTGAAATTACGAATAACTTCCTCATGTTTAGGGATCAATTCCAAGTTCTAAAAGTACATTTTAGTACAGTCTTGTGTACTAAACGTGAACAGTTCTACAAATTTAATTTTAATCTTTCCCAGGACAATGTTCTTACAAGTGCTCTTGGTGGGGCAAGATTGTGAAGGTCACGCATTCTTATAAATGTCGCTTTATTATAGTTTTGATTCTTCCACTAGATAATATTAATGCCTAAAAGCATTAAGTAAACATTCCAAGTTTTGAGAGAATTTGATAATTATAACTTGCATTAAATGAAAGTCTAGAGTGAGTGCTGTACATTAGCTTTTTTTATTCTCTAATCGTACGCGGTAACCCAACAAAAAACACTTTTCTAGGACAGATAATTAATGCTTTTTTTTTTTAACAGGTGAAACTTGAAGAAGGTGTAGCACAAAGAGCTGAAACTCCACTTTCAGAAAGCCCTGGGCCCAAGTTCACTAGGCACGCCATTAGATCTAATTATATGGATAAAAGTATTGAAGCTAAGAAAAAGGTTTTTATTTAGTGATTTTCAGATATTTAGTTTCGATTTCCATAAACTATGCTAATTTTGAACAAATTCTTAAAAACATTTAACAGTCTGTTAAATCTAATACGTAGGCAAGGTGAAAAGTTCTCGGCCAAGTAGTGAGAATGAGTTTTTTTATTTTAAAAATGCATTTACTTCCCAATGTACTCAACCTTTAGTCCAACTTTCTCCAATAACTGGACTCCGTCCCTGAAGTGCGATTCTGGAAGGTCTTCAAAATATAGTTTTACCGCTGCTATCACCTCTTCATTTGACCCAAGACGTTTTCCAGCCGCAAATTTCTTAAGGTCAAAAGAAATAGATGAAAGTGAGAGAGATTCAAATCTGGTGAATAGGGATGATATTCCAACAATTCATATTTCAAATTCCTCAATTTTCCCATTGCTAAAGCGCCTTAAGGGGCGGGTGTTTTGCCCTGGTGAAAGAGGATTTTTTTCCTTTTGCAAACCAGGCCTTATCTCTCTAATTTTTTCATCTACCTGGTCAAGAGGATGTGATAATAATAATAATAATAATAATGCTTTATTTCATAATGACAAAGTAACAACAAAATACATTCTTGACATTCTACGGCATGGTAAAACCGTCTGCCGGAGGTTGATAATGAGGAAGAAAGAAAAAAAAATAAAATAAAATAAATAAATAAAATAGTGACTAAATAAAAAATAAAAAAACAAAAAAAGGAGAAAGTAATAGTAATAATAATAACTTGAAATACTTGACGAACAAAAATGCTAATCGCTCAAAGATAATTACAAAGCGAATAATATTATGAGAATACCTATGTTATTATATAATAAATCAAATGTACATACTAATGCTTCAGATCAAAAATAAAAATTACAGAATCAAGGTAAAAGTAATCTAACAGAATAATAAAAACCAACATATTAGTTAATTAAATAAAATTAAAACTTTGGTTGATGTTACATAGAAAAAAAGAAAAAAAAAAGAAATAAGGATACTAAATAATAGAAACTAGGTAAAGTTAAATTCTTTAACTAAATTTTGGCGATAAATCCAAGCTTGTTGCGCAAATTTAATAAGGCTCATAAACTTGTGCCCATTAACTAACTGATCTTTTGATAATGTTTTTGCACCTAAATAGGGATATCTGAATTCAGAAAGTATCGGACAAACCCCCAAAAAGTGGAATATATCCTCCCTCACGCGGAGATTACACAAAGAGCAGCAACTAAGCTCTCTTTCAAACCAAGGGTTATAATTTAAATAAAGCAATTCACATCGTAACTTACAAAACCAACCCAAATCCGCGAGTGAAACTTCCACTGTGCTGGACTCTAAATTTAAGACTTCTAAAGAGTAATTTAAATCTCTATACAAGGACACCCTGATAGACTGACGGGCTCTCCGCTCACATTCCTCATAATGCCTCATTTTCAAACGCTGCACCATGGTCGACAACTGAGCTTGCCACTTGTCAAAACTATCCAATCCTGAATCAAACTCGCAAGAATATTTTTCCGCCAAGGACATCCAATGTTTAAACCAGAGTACTTTTTTCTTAACAACTTCCAGCGCTACGATTCGGGAAAATCGATGTTGTGGGAGTTTAATAATTTTAGTAATATATCGGAAGTGCAAATTTAAAGTAAATACATGAAGAAGAGTGGAGGAAGTTTCCAGAGAAAGCATATAGTTAGGAGTGTATGCAGGAAGTCCAAATAACTTTTTAATAAAAAAACGGTGAAACCTTTCTAACAAATCATACAGCTGAAAACCCCAGATTTGGGCAGCGTAACACACAATAGAACGTGAAACCGCTTTAAAAAAATTATATTTAGATGAAGGAGGTCTTTGCTTTCTTCGGAGCCACCGGCTTCTACCCAACTGCTTGGACTGTTGTTTTGACTCAAGTGTAAAGTGGTGAATCAACCCATGTAACATCATCCATCGTAATAAATCGGCGCAGAAAATCGGTTGGATTCGTCTTAAAACGGCGCAAACATTGCTGGGAAATTCGATTCCTTATTTGTTTGTGATCAGCCTATAACAAAAGTGCGGCACCCATCTTACACAAAGCTTTCTCTTACTACGTTCTTCGTGTAAAAAGTGCCGCATCCTTTCTTCTGGGTTGCCTACAGCCTTAGCAGACTTACAGCCTACATACCTACACCTTTAATTGTCGATCATCTAGAACCATATTGTATTTTTTCATACCTATATTTTCTTCGGTAGTTTTGCAGTTTTTGGCCGTCCTTTAATCGATGTACGACCACGTTTAAACTCAGCTGCCCATTTTATTACTGTTGATATCGAAAGTGCAGACTGCTCATACACTTTCACCAACTTCTGATGAATTTTTGTTGGCGATAAACCATCCAAAACTTCATAAAATAAATTTATGAAAGAACGGTATTCAAGTTTATTCATTTTGTCAAAAACAGTCGTATAAAACAAACTATTTGTCTGATCAAATTCACATTTAGTATTTACTTTTGCAACAAGTATGCCAACATAACAAAACAGTAATTTCATATGTACCAATGCCATCTATGGGTTAGGCCGAGAACTTTTCACCTTGTCTCCTAGTATGTAAATAAATCCTTATTTATAGAAACAAATAAATCTTAAGTTCTGCTATTTGACCATTTTAATCAGCATTCATAGACTTCCATTATTTGATGTTAATTTCAGTATATTGTGTTTATGAAACTGTCAGTTTTTTTTTTTGTTATTTCTATTTTAATTAAATTGAACAACACTCTGACAATTCTGACAAATTTATTAATATATATTTTTTTTTAAATAATATTTATACTATGTGCTATTTTTCAGGTAATACGTATGCTATTTGTAGTTGTGGCAGAATTTTTTATATGTTGGGCACCATTACATGTATTAAATACATTGTATCAATTTAGACCAGATCTCGTACATCAATATGTGGGCAGTACTGGAGTATCATTAGTGCAGTTGCTTGCTTACATTTCATCATGCTGTAATCCGATCACATATTGTTTTATGAATTATCGTTTTAGACAAGCTTTCATATCGCTCTTCAATTTTCCAAGGTAATTCTTCATATTTTTTTTTTTTTTTATTTGTTATTTGTGGATTATTTCATAGCTTTTAGTGCCAATATAACAAAACATTTGATTTGTATTCAAGCGATAAATGTATCAGTCGGATCAATTGCTTATTCCAAATTAAACAATACATTCAATCGATACATTCATAAAATGGAACATTTCTGATCATACTAAAGTTACTAATACTTATTTACATATATACCTACATATATTCTCCTTTATTATACTATCAGAAGCTTTCTCGTTGATAACTTCTCATCCTAATAAAAACCGGTTTTTTTTGCGTGTTTTTTTTTTTTTTTTTTTTTGAAAGGGCACAACGACAAACATCTTTTGGCCCCTGAAATTCAAACTGAACGGAGGCACTAAGCCACACGCTCTATCTAATCTAACTTTCCTCTTACAATTTCTTTAACTGAACCGTCCTATCTAGTACCTAAGTGGGGTGAAGCATCCAACATTCCCCGCCATCAAACAGGTGAACTTTACTAAAAAAAAACAAAACTTACTATTACACAAAGATGAAAAAGGATTCCCACATCAATATATAGGTTTGCATTTGGTTTTCAAGTTTCTAAGGGTGAAATGCACATTCGAAAGTTGCATGATTCGGGCGAAATTCTTTCTACAAGTGGATTTGATCAATTTAAAAGTGGCCGAATTGTGTCTTATTTGCAAGACGTGAGAGTCGCGGTTAATCAAGATTTCAATTACATTATTTTGAATTAAATGTTTAATTATTTGCTGTTTCTTCGATTTACTTTATAACTGGTTATTTTAAATAAATTGAACCATTTTCAACAGCCATCAATTTTTATTTAATAATTTTCTAACGTTTCATGCACTCTACGTGCCATTATCAAGGAATAACAATTCTAGTGTACATTCTTGTTAAACATTTAATGGTATTTTACTGTGTCTATGTTGAGAGGCTTCGTCCATTTAGATTTAATTATTTTTTCTGTTTTATTCTTTTTATTTATATGCTGTGTATGTATCACCTAAAAAGTGTTGTCAATAATATATTTCTTATTTAGAAATATTGATGTTAATAATATGATTCGCCTCAATTAGTATGATGAGCACCACGTGGTTTTTATTATAGAAAGGAATTTATTTTACTGTATTAGTTATAATGTAGTTGTATTCATATTTTTCATGGCTGTGTCAGTACTAACTTTATTTAATTTTTTATTAAATAAAAATTGATGGCTGTTGAAAATGGTTCAATTTATTTAAAATAACCAATTATTTTGAAACATGTTCAAAAAGTTCATTACAAGTAACATGGCCATGGGAAGTAAGAAACGGAGGAAGTATTGCGAGCGTTTTTCGGCGAAATTCGGGTAACCACCTTGGAAATATAAAAGAGCTAAGAAGTGAACGGGGAAAAATATAAACTCCGTCAAAAGGCTTAGGCTAGAAGAGAAAGGCAAATGAAAGAGTTGGTTGAATTTGATTAAATCTAGACAAATATATGTTGATAATAAAGGAGAAGAATGTAAGTGCCAACCATTTCCTTCTGCAGTATATGAAAGAGAAAATGAAAAGGAAAAAATACAATATCGGAAGGAAAAACTGGGAAAGAACTGGTAGAAAAAGATAAAGAATCTGACAAGAAGAAGAAACCTTAAAACTAATGAATAATAATGCTGAAGAAATTGTGGATGATGAACAAATTGGTAAAGACGAAGACCAAAAGGAAGAAGATAAAGAATATGAAGAAGAAGAAGAAGAAACGATAAAATTAAAAGTTGAAGAAGTGAATAATAATGCTAAAGAAATTGAGGATGATAAAGAAACCGGCAAAGACGAAGAGACCAATAAAAAGAAGAGAAAGAAACGATAAAATTAAAAGTAACTGGCGAACAAAAATTACTAAAGGAATAACTCTCAGTGAAGTTGATGAACAAGGGAAAAAAAGCAGTCATGCAAAGTAATGTCATACGAAAGAAGGATAGTTTTAAATAATGAAATTGAACAAAAAGGCTTGGTGTTTTATTTAGAATTAATGTTTTTGTAGAAATAAGAAACAAAGGATTTTTCTTATGCATGGTGTAGTTAATGAGTTGTAGTCGCGGTAGTGGAGACTATACAGGATACACCCAATGATGATATCCAACCGGTTAGAGTGAACCGGTTCTTAAAATTTAAAAAAAAAAAATTTAGCAAACTGGTTGTTAAATTATCGAAAAAAAAATCTGGTGCGAAACACTCACACAACTTTCTTTTTACTCCAGTTCTCAAAATTGTAATTGACAAATTTCATAGTTTGTGTACCAAATTTGAATGAAATTCGTCGAAAACTGTTCAGTAAAAGCGCACTTCCGGTTTACTAATTTTCTTGAAACTGAATTTCAGCCATATATTTATTTCTAATTAATTATGTTTGGATGATAGAATTGTATAATCAACTATGATAGCACTTTAGAGAAAAACATAACCCCACCCCTCCCCTAAAAGTGCCCTTAAAAGAATTTTCCCAAAGAAATGTTTTAAATAAAAGATGTAGATCTTTGCATGTTTAATTTATATATGAAGTTTCAAAAAAAATCGTCGAAGCCATTTTTGAGAAAATTGCGAAAAAGAGAATAAATCATTTGATAAAGTGGTAAAGTAAACGCACTTCCGGTTATCCAATTTTTTTTCAAACTCGGAATTTCAACAACATATTTAATTCTAATTAACATTATTTAGATGACAGAATTGTCTAATAAACTGAAATTGCACTTTAGAGGACAACCTACCCCCACCCCTCCCCCAAAAGTGCCCTTATATGCATATTCCCAGAGAAATGTTTCAAATAAGAATTGTAGATCTTTCCATGTGAAGTTGATATACAAAGTTGGAGCCATTTTTGAGAAAATTTCAAAAAAGTGAAAAAACACTTAGTAAAGTGGCACTTAGTAAAGAGGAATTTTGACAGATAACGTACTGTCAGATCACATAATGATACCGAAACGGAATATCAAGTTTGAACTTTCTGCGATTTTTCATTTATGAGCTACGCTGTTCACATGCATACATACATACACACACACAGACCATTTGCTAAAAACCACTTTTTTGGACTTAGAGGACCTCAAAACGGATATTTCCGGTGAGAACTCGATATCGAAAATTTGACACGATTACAATACTTCCTCTTACTTAGGAGTAAAAAGTAATGCCTATTTTTTCAGGCGGGCTTAACGTCCAACTACCAAATTAGGTGTCGTGGACGGGGGCGGAAGCACGTACTTTACTATTAACATTTTTTAAACAAATATAAAATTTAGTTATACGCTGGACTCGAACCGGGGTCCTCCCACTTACAAGTCCATGCTCATAACCAATACACCAACACCCGCCCCCTTACTTAGGAGTAAGAGAAAGTAATAAATTTTATTTATTATTCTCGTAAAAAAAAAAACGAGTTGAATTAAAAAATTACTTAATTGTTTCCAACAATAATCAACAACATTATTTGCATTTAGTTTGTTATATCAGATATGACAAATAGTCCTTTTTTAACAATATGAGTTCAATGATTTTTCTAGAATAATAACTTGACAATTTGAGCGTGTGATATGCCCGATGAAATTTGAGTGATTAGAATAAAGACATGTAATGAGTAATTAAGAATTACAAGTTATGATTAAGAATCATTGCCGTTAACTTCTGCAGAGGCTGAACGAGTGTTTCCTGTAATGAACACAATTTATTCGGCCTCGAAATGAAAAATGTGGTATAAAATTTTAGGACTACAACGACTCAGTTTAAATATGGCTAAGAAAACACAACACAGCTGATTTGACGCTAGAATTTAGTAAACAGGTTGTCAGTATAAAAAAATATCTTGCCAATTAAATAAGTTTTTTTCAATTATAAAAATGGTTTAATTCTTTTTCGCATAAGTTGGAGATTATAAACTACATCACAGTGCGCACTTTTCTGTGTGTATGCGGGGGAGTGGGGGGTGCCTATGCAAAATCTCTGAGAAGTCGCAAAAAAATTTAAAGCGCTAAAAGAGTTTCACGAAGCCAAAAAATTGATTTGCTTCCATTTTCAGTGAGAAGAAAAATAAACTGAATAGAATTCTTAAATATTAACTGCCTTTAGAGAATCGGTTCTTGGGAATTTGAGATATCATCACTGGGTTCACGTGAATTATCTCAGTTTGTATTTAGATACAATTGGTTGATGTACATACCTTATAGTTATAGAATAAAGAAGCTGAGTGAACAACTTGTATTTGTAACAGACTTAATATTATACTACATGCTACGTGTTAATCCGCCCACAGCTAGCATGTAATGATATATTAGAAATTGTTAATATGAAATATTTTATGTTTTATATTAAAAAAAAAGAAGTAAAAAATAAATAAAACAATGCTTTGAACTTCTTAAAGTTTTGTGGCTACAAAAGTTCGTTGTTGAATAGACAACTTCCCGAATATCTTACATGAAAATAGGTCAGCCTGCCCTAACTATTAGAATGAGATTGTCGACTTCCTCACCACATACCATTAGATACACACCTCTAAACTTTACTGTACACTTCACAGTCCTCTATTTAGAGGTTCTGCCGGTACTTTCCAGGCCTAAATCTAATTTTAATCATCCAATATTAACTAAATCTAATTATTACTTTCTATGTATTATAATAGGAAGTACTGTTATTGTACCAAAAATTTTCGAAATTTTTATTCGAAAAAAGCTTTTTCAGTAGCCAAGTTAATAAAAAAAAAAATCTGGTGTGAAACACGTACACAACTTTCTCTTATACCAGTCCTCAAAATTATAATTGACAAATTTTAAAGTTTGTATACCAAATTTAATGAAATTCGTCGAAAATTGAAAAACTGACCAGTAAAAGCGCACTTCCTGTTTACTACTTTTCTTGAAACTCGGAATTTTGGCCAGCTATTTATTTCTAATTAATTTTCTTTGCATGATAGAATTGTATATAATCAATTATGATAGCATTTTAGAGAAAAACATAACCCCACCCCTCCTTCAAAAGTGCTCTTAAATGAATTTTCCCAAAGAAATGTTTTAAATAAAAGTTGTAGATCTTTGTATGTTTAGTTCACATACAAAGTTTCAAGAAAATCGTCGGAGTTATTTCTGAGAAAATCGCGAAAAAGTGAAAAAAAAAATCATTTAGTAAAGCGGTAATGCAATCGCACTTCCGGTTATCCGCTTTTTTTTTGAAACTCGGAATTTAAATAACATATTCAATTCTAATCATAACATTATTTAGATCACAAAATTGTCTAATAAACTGAAATAGCACTTTAGATGCAAACCTAACCCCACCCCCACCCCCCATAACTGCCCTTAAATGAATTTTCCCAAAGAAATGTTTTAAATAAAAGTTGTAGATCTTTGTATGTTTAGTTTATATACAAAGTTTCAATAAAAATTGTCGGACACATTTTTGAGAATATCGCAAAAACGTGAAAAAAACTAACTCGTAAAGTGGTACTTCCGGTTGAGGAATTTTGACAAATAACGTACTGTCAAATCCTATGGTGATACCTAAACGGAATATCAAGTTTCAACTTTCTACGGTTTTTCGTTTTTGAGTTATGCTGTTCATATATATATATATATATATACACACACACACACACACACACCATTTGCTAAAAACCACTTTTTTGGACTCAGGGGACCTCAAAACGGACATTTCCGGTGAAAACTCGATATTCCGAAAATTTGACACGATTATAATACTTCCTCCTACTAGGCGTAAGAGAGAAAGTAAAAACTATCGTCGGCCTGGGGATATTTGTTCTAGACCCGGTTTGTTGTTGTTTTCCTAGGGGTAGCTATATGGGCCTACTAGGGCTTTGGATAGCGTAGGGTTTGGACCCTCTCCACAGACAACTAATAATAATCTTCGGTCTGGATCTGTGTATTTTTCCTAAATGATATATGGAAGAAAATATATAATCATCCTAAGAACCCCGAACTTGATTTCCGTTTAATAATCAAAAGGGATCATAAGGGTTTCTCTTGAAATCTATTGTTATGGATGTGAAGTTTTATGGAATTTTGTTTCCTAACTCCCTAGTAAGAAGAAGTATCGCGATTGGGTCAAGTTTTCGAAATTCAATTTGCACCGGAAATAGATGTTCTGACGTCTCCTCAGTACAACTTTTCTTTTTTTTTTTGCCTATTGTAATGAACAATTAATAAAGTAAAGTAATGCCTATTTATTCAGGCGGGCTTAACGTCCAACTACCAAATTAGGTGTCGGAACCACATAATTGGGGGTGTCGGAATTAGGGACGGTGGCGGAAGCACATACTTTACCATTAACATTTTTTTAAACAAATGTAAAATTAGGCAGCTATACGCAGGGCCTGAACTGGGGTCCTCCCACTTACAAGTCCATGCTCATTACCACTACACCAACACCCGCCCCTGAACAATAAATATAAATACATTTAAAGTGCGATATGCGCCGTTACTAATTTCTTTATATTGATCCTGGAACCGCATGTTATATTGATAAAGAAAACTGATTCGTTAGTTATTTGTTAAAGGTTAATTGTTAAAGGTGTATTTGTTAAAGATGTGAGAAGGAGAGAGAATGGATTTTTAAGCAATAAACTGGATAATATGCTGAACACTGTATAATTTATAGAATACACAAACTGCAAGGACTTTACAAGTATAATAAAAGTTAGCTAGCTAGAGACAGACTGATGAGAGAAGAGAAGGTAGTAGGTTGCTGACTCGTTGTTAACAGGTCGTAAACTGTTGTAAAAACTGTCCCCCCTTCGGCTAGCTCGGCTCTCTCTCTCTCTCTCTATATATATATATATATATATGAGGTGTATAAATTAAGTAATGAGACTGATTTTCTAGTGTTCGATCTGGCAACATTGGAGACGCGGCGCATGCGTGGTAGGGCAAGTAAACATCTGATACACGTCCAGTGCAAATTTGAAAATGCTAGAGTTGTTGCACTGTCCGTAGTGACTTTTTTTGTGAGCAAGGTTTTTTCAGTGCGTTTTAAAAATGAGTGACATCAATTCACGAGCAACGTTGTGCTATCAGGTTTTGCTTCAGACTTGGGCACAGTGCAACGGAAACGTTTGAAAAACTGTGCCAGGCCTATGGAGACAATGTTTTGTCGAGAGCACAGGTTTTTAGGTGGTTTAAGTCGTTTGCAGAAGGAAGGGAATCAATTGAAGACGAGCCTCGCAGCGGAAGGCCTTCATCTTCAAGAACCGACGAAAATGTTGGCAGAATCCGCGATCTCGTGCGTTCAGATCGTCGTTTGACAGTCCGAATGATCGGCGAAGAGTTGAATTTGACTCACACAACCGTTCATCAAATTTTTACTAATGAATTGGGGATGAGAAAAATTTGTGCAAAAATGGTTCCGAAAAATCTTTCACAAGAGCAAAAAGACATCAGAAAGGAAAGGAGCCTTGACTTTTTGGGAGCAATTGAAAACGATACCAATTTTTTGGAACGTGTTATTACAGGAGACGAGTCTTGGGTGTTTGAGTATGACCCAGAAACTAAGCGTCAGAGCATGCAGTGGCACACTTCAACCTCTCCAAGGCCAAAAAAAAGCAAGAATGAGCAAGTCAAAAATCAAATGCATGCTGATTTGCTTTTTGATAGCCAAGGAATCGTTCACAAAGAATTTGTGCATCAATGCCAAATGGTAAACCAACATTTTTACCGAGAAGTTCTTGAGAGACTTCGAAAAAGAGTCATGCGTGTGAGACCAAACATCAAAAACAAGTGGGTGTTGCATCACGACAATGCTCCGTGTCACACCGCGATTTCTATTAATGAGCATTTGGCCAGTAATAACTTTCCTGTGGCTCCTCAGCCTCCTTATTCACCGGACTTGAGTCCATGTGACTTTTTTTTGTTCCCCAAATTGAAAAATCACCTCAAGGGACGTCATTTTGGAACATTGGAGAATATTCAAACAGCCGTAACCGACCAACTGAAGTCTATTCCAGTATCCGAGTTCCAGCACTGCTATGACGAATGAAAGAATCGTCTTCAGCGTTGTGTGGTTCCCAAGGTAGTTACTTTAGGGGGACAATTTGCCGCTTTGAATTTGACAATTTTATTTGTAATGACACCAACATACCGGCTTCCCCCTCTCCATCACTAAGATTTAACCTCTCTAGCCAACATCGTATAACCGTACCTTTTGACCCCTCTTTTCGTATCAGAGAGAGTCCCGACGCTAGAGGTTCTTTTAGGCTTAGGTAGCGAGTAACTAGATTGATTCATTTTTGTGTTTCACCGCTCTTCAGATCCTATTACAGTATTACATCATCCCCTCAAATGATGTGAGGAGGAGAGAGAATTAGATAGAATGGATTTTTGAAAAATAAACTAGAATATATACTGAACAATGTATATTGAGAGAAACGCCCAAACTTCAAAGACTTTACAAGTATAATAGAAGTTAGGTAGCGGGATATATATACAGAGACAGACTGGCTGAGTATTGAGAAGGTAGTAGGTTGCTGACTCGTTGTTAACTGGTCGTAAACTGTTGTGAAACTGTCCCCCTCCCGTAGGGTTGCTGACTTATTGTTAACTGCCACCCCCCCGTAGGGCTAGCAAGGCTATATATATATATATATATATATATAGAGAGAGAGAGAGAGAGAGATAGTCTCTCACCCTAGTATGGCATAGGTAGCGAGTAACTAGATTGATTCATTTTTGTGTTTCCCCGCTCTTCAGATCCTATTACCGTATTATATCATCCCCTCAAATGATGTAAGGAGGAAAGAGAATTAGAGAGAATGGATTTTTGGTGAATGGTCGAGGTGAACTTCATTTCACCAAGATACTCATATTCGTTTAGGTTATCAATTAATTGGCCACTAAAGTAACATCTTTCCTTGTTGGACATTTTCCCCCGCATTTGGCTTAAAAATTACAATTTTTGACTTTTTTAAGTTAATATCGAGTCTCCACTTAGTACCAGTATACTTCCAAATTTTGTATCATTCGCCTCATGGTAATTATTATTAATTATTGCTAGGTAGCGAGTGTTTACCCACCCTACGGATCCTACCATTACAAGGTGGTATAAAAATACTAAATTTAAACGAATTCAAGAGAGCATATTTGGTGATATACTTTAGGATTTTTTTTTTTTTTAATATAAAAAGTTTTAGAAGAATTTGACATAATGCTAAGTGTTCTTAAATTCAAATTTGAAAAAGAATTAAAAACAACAAAATATTTTAGAGAAAAAAAGTTAACGGTATTATGCAGTGATATTCATAAATATTGAACAATTTAATAATGTAATTAAATAAAAATAAAAACAAGTAATAATCGGTAATATATATATATACATATATACAAGGTTAAAGAGGTTATATAACCTATAAATGCAAAATTTGTTTAGAATTATAATACATTTACATGAAAATGTAATTAATTAATTTATTTTAAGATAAGTATCGTAAAATATTTAAACTATTTATTAGTAAATGTTAATGATGTATGATTTTTTTTTTCTTTAACAATAGAATCTGAAATAAATTCACGATCGTTTCATTAATGAAGTAGTGTGCATTACAAAAAGTAAAAAATTCTGTTGGCGAATTCTTTACTTTCTCTTTTTAGAATTCCCATATAATATTCCTTCATATTTTTATATATATATATATATTTTCTAATGTTCTTTAATAAATACGTAGGATAATGGTACAATCCATTGAATGTAGAAAAATTGAATGCTTAAAATAAGTGTGGTAAAAAATTCTTAGTGCAGAATTAATTGGTGACAAAATAAGATAGTATCGGCTTGTCAATATTAAGATGGAATATTCACAAATACAAAGAAGTAACAAAAGAGATATTTTCCATGATAGCCTGCTTCTTTTTATGGTCATCAACGTCCGGTTTCGGACGTTTATCCACCATCATCAGGATGTTATTAGGAATAGGGAAGAAGTCATAGATATTACCGCGGCCTCCAGGCATTTTTTGTCTTAGACGACTGGCTGGGAGGTGATGGATGACTGGACACTGTCCGATCATAGTGGAATTAGATTCACCCTGCGTCTCGAGATGGGTGAGTGATGAAATTTAGGAATCCGAGTAGAACTGACTGGGAAAGATTTAACTCGGACCTGGGAAACAATAGGTTAGGTCCGGGTAGTCCGCTCGTTGAGGGAAAGAATCTGGATCTGGAGTGAATAGGATAGCTCGATTGTTCGCGCTTATGAGAATTCATGTCCTGAGCACAAAGTAATGCATAGGAAGGCCTAGTGGTAGACCGCACGTTTAACTGCCTTGAATAGACAGATGAGGCGGCTAAGGAGGAAGGCTAGGGGGAGCAATGTGGAGGAGGACTGGGAACGGTTAATCAGATTAAGCACGAGAACAAGAGGGAGATTCGAGAAGGAAAGAGGGATTCTTGGAGGGCTTTCTGCGAAACCCTGGAGAGGGAACAGGATGTCAACCTTGTTTTCAGACTCTTGGGTAAGAGTGGAGAGATGTCACTGGACAGCAATTGAGTTGATACACTGAATCATATATGTGTATCAACATGTATTATATGTGTTCAATGTATCAACTGAATTTGTTCTATTAGATTCACCCTTCGTCTCGAAATGGGTGAATGATGAAATTTAGGAATCCGAGTAGAACTGACTGGGAAAGATTTAACTCGGACCTGGGAAACAATAGGTTAGGTCCGGGTAGTCCGCTCGTTGAGGGAAAGAATCTGGATCAGAGAGTGGATAGGATAGCAAGATGTTCGCGCTTATGAGAATTCATGTCCAGAGCACAAAGTAATGCATAGGAAGGCCTAGTGGTAGACCGCACGTTTAACATAGACAGATGAGGCGGCTAAGGAGGAAGGCTAGGGGGAACAATGTGGAGGAGGATTGGGAACGGTTAATCAGATTAAGCACGAGAACAAGAGGGAGATTCGAGAAGGAAAGAGGGACTCTTGGAGGGCTTTCTGCGAAACCCTGGAGAGGGAACAGAATGTCAACCTTGTTTTCAGACTCTTGGGTAAGAGTGGAGAGATATCACTGGACAGCAATTGAGTTGATACACTGAGTCATATGTGTGTATCAACATGTATTATATGTGTTCAGTATATCAACTGAATTTGTTCTGTGCAAGTCTATGTTATTATAGTGTTTGACAAAAACATCCTGATGATGGGCGAACTCCCGACACCCGGTCGATGACCACAAAAAAAGAAGCAGGCTATCATGGAAAATATCTCAGATGCTTTCCAGCTCTGCGGAACCAACCACAAAAACTATAAGAAGTAACACGTTGTTTCGTCTACTTTGTTAACAGTTAACTGCCGAAGAAATTCTGGGGGGGAAAAATCACAATTACATGAGTCACATTAGATGAAAGTTGATAGGGTAGCTATTCATGGACGATAAAATTTTTATATAATTATAATACCCGAAATATATTTGCACAGAGCAAATCTATGTTATCACACTGTTTGACGAAAATCATCCTGATGGTGGGCGAGCGCCCGACACCGATCGATGACCACAAAAAAAGAAGCAGGCTATCACGGAAAATATCCGTGATGCTTTCCAGCTCTGCGGAACTAACCACAACAACGAAAACTGTTTACTTTTGCGGATTTGAAAAGATGTATTCAATTTCTTGTTATACCTGTAACCTTTATTTTTGGAACGTATTGAATTTGAATGTATTTCCGGATTGTAAATCAATCAATCCAGATGAAAAATGGTTTATTTTATTTTATATTAAGATACAAATTGATTTTTAAGTGTTAGGAGTATTTTTTTTTTATTATTCTTCTAAAAGTCATTATTAGTTTTCATCTTTTAAATTATAAAAAAAGTATTTGTTGACCGTTGATGAATTATGTTAAGAAGAAATTTGGTGAGTTATCGGTCAAGAAAAAAAAACATTCAATTATGCCAACATTACGACAGAGTTTCCTGTCTTTATCAAGGCTTTAATATACAGAAAATATATGCAGAATAATGATATGGCAATATTTTTATTTTTGCAGAATAATAATATTTAATATGCAGAAAATTAAAAGTGTCTTTTTTTTATGTTTCTACGATGTAACAAATGTGTCTGTTTAAAAATTCTTTCTCACATCTTCACGATTATCTATATATAAAAGCTTTGATAAAGACAGGAAACTCTGTCGAAACGTTGGTATAATTAAATGTATCTTTCTTGACCGATCCTCACCAAATTTCTTTATTTTTTAAAATGTTATTCTTGATTATAAATGTTAATTTCCTATCCATTTCGACAAATATTGGAATTTTTGTTCATTCCAAGAAATTGAATTTAAAAGTACAAAGTTTTAGTCGCGTATGATGGAAGGTTCAGGAATGGAACTTCATTGTGAACGCTGCTTAACTTTACAAAAAAAAAAAAAAAATCTGGTGTGAAACACTCACACAACTTTCTTATACTCTTGTTCTCAAAATTATAATTGACAAATGTTATAGTTTGTGTACGAAATATAACGAAATTCGTCGAAAATTGAAAAAACTGTTCAGTAAAAGCGCACTTCTGGCTTATTAATTTTCCTAAAACTTGGAATTTTGGCCATCTATTTATTTTGTAATTAATTTTGTTCGGATCATAGAATTATATAATCAACTATGATACCACTTAAGCGGAATCTGTAACCTCACCCCCTCCCCTAAAATTGTCCTTAAATGAATTTTTCCAGAGAAATGTTTTAAATAAAAGATGTAGATCTTTGTATGATTAGTTTATATAGGAAGTTTCAAGAAAATTGTCGGAGCCATTTTTGAGAAAATCGCTAAAAAGTGGAAAAATCATTTTAGTAAAGTGTTAAAACAAACGCACTTCCGGTTATCCGATTTTTCAAACTCGGAATTTCAACAACATAATTAATTCTAATTAACATTATTTAGATGGCAGAATTGTCTAATAAACTGAACTAGTAGTTAAGATGAAACCTAACCCCATCCCTCCCCCAGAAGTGCCCTTAAATGAATTTTCCCGGAGAAATGTTTCAAATAAAAGTTGTAGCTGTTAGTATGTATAGTTGATATAAGAAGTTTGAAGAAAATTGTTGGAGCCATTTTTGAGAAAATCGCAAAAACATAAAATAAAAAAACTGGTAAAGTGGTACTTCCGGTTGAGGAATTTTGACAGATGTCCCACTGTCGGATCCCATGGTGATACCTAAACGGAATATCAAGTTTGAACTTTCTAGTATTTTTCGTTTTTGAGCTATGTTGTTCACATACATACACACACACACACACACACACACAGACTATTTGCTAAAAATCACATTTTTGGACCCAGGGGACCTCAAAACTGATATTTCCGGTGAAAACTCAATATCGGAAATTTGACACGATTACAAGGAGTAAGAGAAAGTAATTATTTATATATAGATAGATAATTTAAAGTTATTTAATAAGTATTGCAATGGTATGTTTTGTTGTGTTGGTTAAGTGTTTATTGTAAAGTTAAAGGACTAATGCATGAAACTATGTTAAAAACAATTTGTTGTATACAAATCCTACTGTATAAGAACATTTATAGTGAGATGAAAATGCGACAGATAGCGGTATAACTTGTAGATGCTGACCTCGTTGTTATTAGTTTAATACTGATCTACTCCTCTTAGTATCTCAATCAAAAACCGCCTTACGTTTACTTATTGAGGATTGGAGTCTGGTTTATTCCTAGATAGTTTTAGGTGACAGCTGTTGTTATCATCTTGTGGTTATTTTGTGACATGTTTCTGTCTACCTTGACGCACCTTATATTAAATCTACAGAATTTCAAGGTACTCGTACATTTAAACATATAATAGATGTAAAAAGGAGAGTGAATGGGTTTTTTTAATTAAATAAGCTAGAATATAAGCTGAACACTGTATAATGAGAGAAACACAAAAACTGCACGGATTTTACAAGCATAATAGAAGTTAGGTAGTGAGAGATAATATAAAGAGACAGACTGGCTGAGAAGGTTGAAGATTGCTGACTGATTGTGAACTTGTCATAAACTGTTGCTAGCTCGGCTGTACATATTTAGAGCCTCCCACCTAGTCTGGCCTAGATAGCAAGTAACTAGGTTGATTCAGTTTTGTATTTCTCCGCACTTCGGATCCTATTACAAACACTGCTATAATTGTTCTGAATTCAGAGACAAACCAATTTCAAAATACAAGATAATGGAAAAGCTATGAACAATAATAAAGAAATGTGATTAATTCTTTTCTCTGTCATTGCAAGAATCAATAAACGGTAGTACATTGATTTAATAAAAGGCGGGTATCAATACCCTTTTGACCTACCTTAATTACTACACCAGAATGAACAGAATTATTTTTTTTTAAATTGTAACTTTTACCTAAATGTTTAATTTAGTCTTAATTACAATATCTAACAAGCTAGTGTAATAGGATCCGTATCATTAAAGATTCATAGGATTCTAAGAGCGGAGAAGCAGATATTAAATGCATCAAAAGTCAGTTACTCCCCATCTAGGCCAGACCCGTCTAGGCAGAGTTTGATTCATATAAATAGAGCGATAGCAATACAGTTCAGTACAGTTAACGATCGTTTTACAACCGTACATCCAGTCAGCAACCTATGTTCTTATTACTCAGCCAGTCTGTCTTTTTATATTTCTCTCGCTACCTAACTTCTACTTTACTGTAAAGTCCTTGGCAGTTTGTGTTTCTATTCCATTATATCAGGGTTCAGCATATCATCTACTTTATTTCTTCCTCATCTTTCTTAAATTCATTCTCTCTAATTCACTTTCCTTATCATATCCATTATTTTGGTTACACAAATTTTTCTACGTAGAAACAATGATTTGCAAAAATATCTCAGAATGCTGCGAATCGTAATCTTTTCTTTAGACATTTTGTTTGCAGATTTTAATAGCAAATTAAAGGAAAAGACTTTTTGGTACATATAATGGACTAGCTAAACCCGGCCACGCTTATCTATGGCTCAGTCAGATTTTAATTATTAGGGAAGTAAATAGAAGTATGATAGTTAACATAGATTCAGCAAGAAAACACATCATTCAATTGAATACCTTACTTTGCGTTGCTGTGATCTGAAAGGAAAGAAAGAAAACATGTTTTTAACTGAAAGAATGTTTTTAAGAGCTGAATGCGCTGTTCTACCTCCTTCCATCAACGTATCACATTACCTGAAGAAGCAAATGCTAACGCAATAAGGCCATTTGAATGGATTTTAGCCAGGATTAAGGAAATTAAAAACGTTTTTCCAGTTCCATCTGGATCGGTTGGTCACAGCTTGAATGATCAAATGCTATCTTTTGTTCTTGTACAGTGTATTTTCTTGAACGAATAGCTGTAAGTAAGTCATTTCTGGTGTGTGATTGTTCTCTAAGCAGTTCTCTTCGAATGTTGCATTGATCGACCTATTCGGAACTGTTCTCTCAATAGTGCCAACAACTTGGCCACACATTGCAAAGACAAGATCCTCAATGTGGTTTAGCGCATCACTGTATATTTCTTCTGTGAAATCCAAGCCATGATTGCGTTTATTGACGTATTCTGCGCAGAGTATCTTCGGCGGAGAGCGCGCCACGACCGCAACGCGTCTGTCTATTTCTGCCAAACTTATGAAACGCTCGGAATTTCCCGTTTCCGTGGGAACTTCGTAATAAAAAGTATATATAAACACTCTTATATAGAAATGTAACGTTGTGTAAAAATTTCTGTTCCATCAACTACTTTTCGGGTTTTGCGGCCACAAACATACGGATGCTGAATTTTTATATATATAGATTACTCAAAGTAACAATATAAATTATATAAACAAAACCAATAAATACGTTGTATTAAGGATGATGTTACGAAGACGACATGGAATCCGCCGAAAACTAAAAGATGTGGGTGAGACAACTGTTGCACATTTTAAAAAGAGAAATGTTAAACGTTCTACGCGTATTAGACTTAAATGGAATCCGAAATCTAATGCTATTGATTCGCCAACTGTATTACAAGATCATCCTAGTGCTGGTTCATTTATGGCGGCTATGAAAATAAATAAGCCTCCACCGCTTTTGTACATTCGACCTTTTAATGGTGAACATAAAAATGAAAATGTTAGTGATAACACTCAGATGTTTGCAAGTTATATTACATGCAGGGTTAGAACATATTACAGATTTCGATTCAGTGGTAGAATGTATAATGAAATTGTGTAATAATTCCAGATGGATATGGATAACATTTTTTATATACTGGAACGTCGGTACTTCCTGTCAACTTGGCCAGCTTATTTTTACCAGATCGTATTTTGCAGCAACTTAAATTTCTATTCAGCAAGAATTCGATTTGTTGTGTTTTGTGTTATTAACGATTTCGATTATGATGTAGTCATAAAGATATTGGAAAAATTTCACACAAATACTAGTGAAAGGAATTTAACAAAGCTATATGCTTTGTATCAGGATTAGAAAAAAAGCTTTTACCCTAAGATATGAATCATACAATGTAAGAGATAAAAAGGCCCAAAATATAGGTGGATTAAAATTTAACTTGTCACCAGTTATAATCTTTATCTAATATATATACTTTAGACCATGAATGTAAATTAATATAAATTACGTCAGATTGGTTTAACAGAATTTTTGGGAGTAGATAGAATGTTATTTTACAATGAATTGAATGATTAAAATTTTTTACTTAACAATTGTATATAAAAATTATTACACTATAAAAATAATGCTGACTTTAAAGTTCAGCATTGTTTGCACTACATTGAATATCTGGTTGGGTCCGCAGTGCTGGAAAACATCTAAGAGTTTATCCTTCATAGCATGCTTCAATGTTCTGGTTCTGACCGCTTTCGGATTTTCTCATCCATCATCAGAATAAGGTTTTTAATCAATTCATGTAGAGAGATAACTTCAACTAATATGTTTATATCACAAACAATACTGGTTGATTCAGCCAGTTTATTCAGCAAAATGTTGGTTAGCTATGGCCAAAGAAAAAAAAAAAAAACTTGTTAACTTTTAAATTTTATTTATGAACGTTTCTCATAAAATTCATATTTTGAAGTTTGTCATTTCCAGTCTCAAAACTGGTCTCCACTCCTCCAACAAACTTTACCGTAAACTTAAAGACCCATTGACCAAACTAATTCAGTTTACACCTGCAATGCACCAAACAGTAACGCATGTTAGATTGGCGAATCAAAACAACACTTACGAACGAAGAAATTTAGACAACATGAACTGATCCATAACTAACAAAAAACCGACAATACCGCCCTCACAAAACATACACATACACTCGCCCATTCCTTTGATTTCCATAATGCTTCTATCTTAACTACCTAATTTCAGCCATCTGAAACGGTTTCTTTCTTAACCACCCACATTAACCTCAATCCTAACCATCAAAAAAAAAAAAAAAAAAAAAAAAAAAAAAAAAAAAAGCAAGGACCGTCATCACTTCCTTCTATAATAAATTAACCGTTTCCTTAAACCAAACAAGCATGCCTTACTCCATAACCACACAATAACCTCACCTTCTAATCGATAAAAACTCTTTATCGATTCTCTGTTTAATTTTCAATTTTTAATGTTTTTTTTTAAATATTTCTCTTTTATATTTTTACTTTTTGTGATGGTTAATATTTCGTATTCTTCTACTCGATAATACATCTGTTGTTTCTAACTACGTATTTGTAATTTTTCCATTTCTTTCTACTTGTTTTCAAGCAGCTCCTGAAGAAGGACACCAATTGTGCTTGAAATGTTGATAAATAAACTTTAAAAGTTAACAAGTTTTTGTTTTTCTTTAGCCCCAGCCAACCAAAATTTTCTTTGTTTTCCTTGATAACTTTTGTCGACAATTCTTTATTCCGAATCAGATTGCCCTACCGTTTGTCTATCTAATGTTTTGTAATTGAAATCTGCAATTACTTTTTTAGGATTAGTTATTTGATGAAAGGTGGATTAATCTTTCACATGTTAAGTTGAGATTTTTTTTGGAGCTTACTGTATTCATTATTGTTGATTCACCAAGCAGCATTTTGAGCGTTTCTCCATCACCAGCTTGGTAAGTTTATTATCCTGCTATTATCAACCTATAATGTGACACAATAAACAATGAAAATCCATGAGACACTTGGCTGGAATGATGGAAAAACGCTTGTATTAAAATTATTACTATTTTTTAATTGATAAAATTAAATTAACGCAAATAAAATATTATTAAATAGCAATTCTTTGTATAATTATTACAGGATCTGCTGTTGGTGTGGTGGTATACCTGGTGAAAGCAATCTTACACATAGGACGGATACAGCAAATGAACCAAATTCTATATCAGCTAATGATTCCACATTGTATGCTGGACGAGCTAACCGTTCTGGTCAGTGGTATTTTAATTTTCATTTTCAATTATTGATAATAGTTTATTAATTATCATTTATTGATACTTATTTAAACAAAAACTTTTATTGGGGGGATATTTGGTGAAGAAAAAAATATTAACAAAATAGAAGGGAATGTAATATACAGGGAGTCCCCAAGGTATATGGATAACGACTTTTTCTCGGAACTAAGATAGCTAGAAAAAAAACAAAAAAATACGTGTCCCCGTAGTTTTTTGTTAGAAAACCAAATTTAATTTGCAAATTTGTTTTGGTGCTTCGAGAAGCGAGATACACGCACCAACTTCACATTTCAAATGGAGACAGATCTTGCTCGAACTGGCCCCCACCACCATTAGAGATGCATACACATACTTTTTCCTGCCAATTGTACCTTACGACCAAAGAAATACATCTCTAATGGTGGAGGCCAGTTCTAGCAAGATCTGTAATTAATGAGGAGAAAAAATTTATAATAAAATAGTACTTTTCTTCTTATTCAATCAAAAAATCGTTATAAATTATCATTTTGAAATTTCTTATAAGAATCATGTTTTCATTCATAACTTGTAAAATATCGCTCAAAGAAAAAAAAACCGTTCAAGTAAATTTTTCTTACAAAAAATAGAGGAAGTTTTCTTAAATAAAAAAAACCACACCTCCCCATTTGAAAAAATGAAATTGGTGCCTGTATCTCGCTTCTCGAAGCACCAAAACAAATTTGCAAATTAAATTTGGATTTCTAACAAAAAACTACGGGGACACGTATTTTTTAGTTTTTTTCTAGCTATCTTAGTTTCCGAGAAAAAGTCGTTATCCTTGGGACACCCTGTATACCATTCAGTTATTTGCAGCCTAAGATTTTTCAATTGTTTTTCATTTATTTTCCAAATAAAAATATTATCCTTTATTTGCTAATTTTAATTTTAAATGTTTGTTAAGGTCAAAAAATATACTTTTTCTAAAGAAATATTTTTTGTAGCATTGTTTATTTTTAAGCTTTGAAAGTTGTAACACGTCCTATTTTCTGTCTGTGTTTAATGTCAAATTTTATTGGTTTAAGTGCGATTTTTTGAAAAAAAAAAAAAAATCACTGGCTGATAGATTAAAAAAAAAAAATACTTCAAGTTTTAAGTATTACTTTTTAATTGGTAATTCTATTAAATCAAATTTTTGAAAAAATTTATTACTTAATTTAATAAAAGTTCAAGAATAATTTATCAGCAGTGTAGTGGAAAGGATATAGTTCAGTGCTTCACTGTTTGTTTATCTGGGAGTAAGAAGAGAATAACAGTGAACAATATTTTCATTCTCACAGATATTCTTGTTTACTTTCTCAATTAAAAATATTTACTCGTCAATTCTTCGTTTAAATATATAGATAATATATATTAAATTTTCTACATTTAACGTTAAATAAAATTCATAAATAACAGTGTTGAACTTTTTTTACTTTCTCTTACTCCTAGTAAGAGGAAGTATTGTAATCGTGTCAAAATTTCGATACGGTTTTCACCGGAAAATCTCCGTTTTGAGGGTCCCCTGAGTCAAAAAAGTGGTTTTTAGCGAAGGGTTATGTGTGTGGTGGTGTGTGTCGTGTGGTGTATGTAGGTGACAGCATAGCTCAAAAAACGAAAAATCGTAGAAGTTCACACTTGATATTACGTTGGTATCACCATGGGATCGCACACGGTTGCGGTCATTGTGTCACTATTCCTCAACCGTAAAGTCCACTTTACTAGTTGTTTTTTTTACGTTTTTGCAATTTTCTCAAAAATGGCTCCGAAGATTTTCTTGAAACTTGCTATATCAACTACACATACAAAGAGCTACAACTTTTATTTGAAACATTTCTCCAGGAAAATTCATTTAAGGGCACTCTGGGGGAGGGGTGGGGTTAGGTTTTCATCTTAACTGCTGTTTCAGTATATTAGACAATTTTGTCATCTAAATAATGTTAATTAGAATTAAATATGTTGTTGAAATTCCGAGTTTGAAAAAAAATAGATAACCGGAAGTGCGTTTTTACTGAAATATAATTTTCAGTTTTCTGGTATTTCTCGAAAATGGCTCCAACGATTTTCTTTAAACCAGCGTTGTTAACTATACATATAAAGAGCTACAACTTTTATTTGAAACTTTTCCCTGATAAATTCATTTAAGGGGACTTTTGGGGGAGGGGGGGTTATGTTTTTCTTTAAAATGCTATCACAGTTGATTATACAATTTGTCATCCAAATGAAAAACTAGAAATTACTTATGACCCCCAAATTCCGTGTTTCAAGGAAATTAGTAAACCGGACAATTTTACTGGACAGTGTTTTCACTTTTCGACGAATTTCATTAAATTTGGTACACTAACTATAAAATTTGTCAATTATAATTTTGAGTACGGAGTAAGAGAAAGTTGTGTGAGTGTTTCACACCAGATTTTTTTAATTAATATTAATACGCACTGTTTTAAAATTAAATAATTTAGAAATTACTTAAATTATTTTTAGATAATTTAAGAGAATTTTTTTTTTCGTAATTATTATATGCCTAAATCATTAATTATTAAAGAATCTAGTGTTACGGATTCCCCCCCACACTGAACAAAAAAGAGAGCATTAAAAGATCCCGTTTATCCCCAGAGCTTCAGCAAGAAAAGATTAAAATATTAGATAGGAATCTGACAACACATTCGCGCATAATATGTACACTTTGGTTGGTGATAAGTTGGAAGATGATGTTGAAGTTGGAAAATTGAGTCTATGAATCAGTTAATGTTCAGCTTTTAGTAAATATGTTAGATTCTAAAGATTTTGCTCGTAAAGAAGGATTTAATTGAATTGAATAATCAATTTGGTCACTTTACAAGAAGTAAATAAACAGTTAAAGGTAGCGGTGGAAGATTTGCAGAAGAAAAATTGTAGTTTGGTGAAACGAATTGAAGTTTTTGAGGGTGATTCTAAGAAAAAAAAACCTTCTTTTAAAAGGCCTAGATAGGAACCAGGAGATTATTATCCTTTCCGATAGTCAAGCAGCCATTAGAGCATTGAGTGCATCAGTTATCAACTCTAAAATGGTCTGCGAATGCCTAGATAAACTTAATAACCTAGGCAGGAGGAACAAATCTGGTGGGTGCCGGGGCATGTTGGCATTGAAGGGAATGAGATGGCCGACGCCCTGGCCAAGATAGGCGCTACTTCTAGGGCCGGACCCTTTTTGTGGGGTTAGCGACCAGTTTCTGTTGGAGGAACTTAGGAAAGAAGAGAAGACGAGGAGATCTCAACGCTGGTACTCCCTTCCCGGTTTGCAGCAGGCCAAGATCTGCTTGGGAAATTATAACCGACAGAGATCGGAGGCCTGCATTGAATTGAGCAAGAACAAGCTCCGCGTTCTTACGGGTTTCCTCACGGGGCATTGCCGACTTAGAGGACACCTGGTAAAGCTGGGTTTGGAAAACTCATGCAGATTCTGTGGGGAGGTGGAGGAAACTCCATTACATCTGCTAACAGACTGCGAGGCTGCCACTCAGAGAAGGTTCAAGAACCTGGGTAGCTACCAGGTGGAGGAGGGGATATACCCTCTCTAGAGCCTGTCAGGATACTGGGCTTCCTTAGGGATTCAGCTGGGACATCTGCTCGGGTGCTGTGGGCAAGCCTGCGGCACCCAGGGGGCACAACACAATAGATCGGAAAAGGTCGCAGTGCATTGGCCATCTTCAAAAAAAAAAAGTCCCATTTTTACACTAAAAATTGAACGCAGACAGGTCCCATCTTCTGTTTCTTAGGTCCCAAGTTCTCCAAGATCTGCTTGAAAAATGTTCCTTTTTAGCAAGCCGGCAATTGATTTATTTTCAATTAGAGGGGTGTCCATCTCATAATACGCGGCGTTATCTGGATCGTTCTTAAAGGGATAAATGGTTTGTTTGGCACGCACGATCTTATTCAGAGGCGTCTCTCGTGTACTTTTTCTGGGGAATCATCTAAAAAATGAAGTTTATGACAACATAAATCCTATCACCACTATAGAAGAACTTAAAGAAACACTATCTGAAACCTGCAAAGAAATTTGGAACTTAAAGGAACTGGTTACTCTATTGACCGAGGCTATTCTTTTGATATTAGATTGAATAGAAAGCAATTACTACAATTTAGAAGAGAATTACTGCAAAAAAGGAACCCCTAAGCAGGATGTTCTAAGAAAAGATATACTCTACGTTGATGGAAGGAAATATGTTTGGGACATTCAAGAGGGTAAGGTGAAAGAACTTTTCGAAGATATAGTGGAAGATCAGCCATTATCTTCTAAAGATCTTCTGTCTCCATCGACTTTAGTGGCTGGTTCGTATGTTCGGCAGTCTGCCCTAAATTCTGTTAATTTAAATAAATGAGTTAAACCGGCCATCTGTCGTTCTGTTTGTATGGTTAATCTGTATTACTTCTATCGTAATTAAGCAGGGTTTAAAGATTTTGTATTATAATATAAATGATCTAAAAAATAAATTAAATGACGTATCTTTTTTTAATTTTATTGATGCTTATGATATAGTTACAATCTGTGAATCTTTTGTGGAAGAAAGAAAGATGTTAAAATTTATTCTAATTATTTTCAGAATTTTAAACTTTTGTTTGTTCTGGCATTGCGTTCATCAAGTTATGGGCGCGCGAAGGGCGGTTTTTACTTTTAGCTTGTAAATTAGTTTTTAGTTTAATTGTAATTACTTTCTTGTATGGAATAATTGTATATTACTTTATGTTAATAAAAGTATTTATCTATCTATTTCAATCTATCTACCTCCTTAAGGGTCAAGGAAAATTTTTGGAACCGCTTTTGAGATAATTGCTAAATCTGAAAAATAAAGATCATTGTGTAACATCAAAATTTGGATATCGACCTAAACTTTTGAGACGGTTCCTGTTCGGATGTAGTTGAGAAGTCCCAGAAAATTTTTTTTGAGAAGATTCTAGATGATTGTGATTCAAGACTTAGATTGTGACAAGTGATAGAAAGAAAAACTCTTGAACAAGAATTATTAGATAAATGGAAATCCCTTTAGTCTCAGTGATAGGAAGAACATGAAATTCAACTTTTTTTCATGAGCCTTTGGCCGTATGGTTGGATGGCGTTTTTTATTTTTTTTTGGGGGGGGGGCCAAATAAAAGTATACACTTTTGAAATTGTAATTGTGTATAATGTAAAATGATTGTGTATATAACCAACAGAATGCATGTAATCAATATGTGAAGTACTTTGTAAATAAATACCCTCCAGCGGAGGAGTACTGTGTTGAGTGAGAAAAACATTGCTGTTTATTATATAGAGTTTCTGTAAATATTTATTTATTCCTATATTTTATAATATTATAATATATAAATTTATTCATTTATATACATTGTTTTATAGATCACGTTTAATTTTTATGTGGACTGTATGGTTTGGTGTTTATAATAGAGAGAAAATGGTTATTTTATATTGAAAATTACGCTAACTACATAACAAAATGCATTTATTCAAAATGCGTGGTTAGTGGTTAGTAGTTATACAGGAGACAAAATACAGTATTTATTACAACGATGACTTCATTGAGGTGACTTCCGGTTTTCTTATGGCCGGTCAGCTTCCACAAGGCTGCCTGGACATCTGGTGTTGACCTGACGCTAGTACTCAGCCCTTGCTCCCAGATGTAATGCCAAAAATTGACGGCTAATGTATTGGTGCGATACAATTTGTACAGAGATGTACTAACAGACTTGTAAAAAACTTGTGTACGCAGATGCTCTGGCTAGAGACCTTTCGCGCACTGACTATTGAAGGTAGTAGGGCCGTAGTAGCCCTGCGGTAATGGTAGGGAGCGAAATCTGATAGGCTGATTGGCCTCTAACTAGAGCCAGGGATGTCTTGCCGGCAGTAGAGTTAGCTTCTTGGAAGGCGCTGACGCTCAGTGTTGTACCCGTTATAGAAAAATGAATAAAGTAAATTGAAATTTCACTGTTCACTTCCTCAACATACATAATATTTTGAAAAAAAAAATCTGGTGTGAAACACTCACACAACTTTCTCTTACTTCCAGTTCTCAAAATTATAATTGACAAATTTTTTTAGTTTGTGTACCAAATTTAATGAAATTCGTCCAAAACTGTAAAAACACACTTCCGGTTTTCTGATTTTCTTCAAACTCGGAATTTCAGCAACATACGAGGCATGTCCAGTAAGTAAGTGTACTGAGGCTCTCACGGCCGGAGGGATTTTGTTTCGAAATGTTGGCTACACTGTCGTGTAGCCTGACTCCTCCCCTCCGCAACGAGACCGGTTCGAGGTTAGTACGTTGAGAACTGTCGACGCGACAATACGTTTCGTGAAAAATGTCAATCCAATCTCCCGCCAAGTTGAATCGAATGGAGGCCGGGCAAGAGTTTTTTGAGACGCTACAAACTCCATGGAGATGAATTTCTCCGCTCTATCATTACTGGAGATGAAACTTGGGTTGCACACTACACACCTGAAACCAAAAGGCATCTTAACAGTAGCGTCACACCTCTTCACCCTCCGCCAAAAAGTTCAAAACCACAATTTCAGCCAAGAAAATCATGGCATCCGTGTTTTGGGACTGTCAAGGCATAATTTTAATTGAATATATGCCTCAAGGGGAGACCATCTACTCTGCAAGATACTGTGAGACCCTAAAAAAATTGCGGAGGGCGATTCAGAACAAACGGAGAGGCATGCTGACAAAGGGAGTCTGCCTGCTGCACGACAATGCCAGACCACACACGGCCAACGCCACGAAGGAACTGCTTGCCTCGTGCATTCCCCTTCCCTAGCACCTTCAGATTACTATCTCTTTATCTCCCTGAAGCTGCACATGGGTGAAAAAAGGTTTTCAACCGAGGGGAAGGTGGAGAAGTGGACGAAGGGGTTGGCGGGAAACTATATCGAGGAAGGCATCAAAAAATTAATACCCCGGTTCACCACCTGCATTGAGAGGAATGGTGACTATGTCTGAAAAATAGCTTACATATGTACTAATGTAACCAGGTAATTTTTTTGTTCAAATAAAAATTTTTTTAACCTACAAAAATTCAGTACACTTACTGAAAAAATGCTGGACATGCCACGTATTTTAGTTAATATTATTTAGTTGATAGAATTGTCTAATAAACTGAAATAGCGCTTTAGAGGACAACCTAAACCTACTCCTCTCCCAAAAGTGCCATTAAAATGCATTTTCCTGGAGAAATGTTACAAATAAAAATTGTAGAAGCTTGTATGTGTAGTTGATATACCAAGTTTAAATATAATCGTTGGAGCCGTTTTAGAGAAAAATAGAATTAAAGTGAAGTATACTTTTCTCTGTAAATACGCACTTCCGGTCTTCCGATTTTTCCAAACTTGGAATTTCAACAACACATTTAATTCTAATTAATATTATTTAGATAACAGAATTCTATAGTAAACTGAAATAGCACTTGAAAGGAAAACCTAATCCTACCCCTCCCCCCAAAAGTGTCCTTAAATGAATTTGCCCAGAGAAATGTTTCAAATAAGATTTATAGATTTTTGTAAGAATAGTTGTGATATATCATGTTTTAAAAAAATCATCAGAGCTATTTTTGAGAAAATTGCAAAAAAATGGAAAAAAAAAAAAAAAAATTAGTAAAGTGGTACTTCCGGTTGAGGAATTTTGATAGATAACCTACTGTCGGATCTTACGATGATACCTAAACGGAATATCATGTTTGAACTTTCTACAATTTTTCGTTTTTGAGCTATGCTGTTTCACACACACACACGCAGAGACCATTTTCTAAAAACCACTTTTTTGGACTTAGGGGCCCTCTTACTAGGAGTAAGAGTAAGTAATAACTTCTTTTTTTTGTAGATAATAGTAGTTGACATATGTTTTATAAGCATTACCTCTTTAATATATCTCGTATATTTTAATACAGGGCATAACTTTGCAATGTGCGTCATCTCTTCTAACTTTACCCTATTCATTAAAAATTCCAAGCAGAAAATACTTTCTACTAAGGAATTTCTTAGACTAGAAGAAGAAACTATGTGTGTTAGAAGTGATAGTTATTTCTGTAGTGATGGATGTTATGGAAAGGCAAGCTCGGGGAAGATAAGTAGATGAAATAGGGATGGAATCTGCAGAAGTTATATGATCCTATGAGAAAGATGAAGGTAGATTTTGGAAGTTGTCCAAAAAATGGGCCAAAAGAACACACAAAATAAACATATATTGGAACAACCTTGACAGTTTAACTAAATAAAAGTATTAATGCTAATAAAAGAATATAATTAATGGTTTTATTTCATAATTTCTGATGAAATTTTGTCAAATATTGTATTATACATATATTTCATACATTCTTAAATAGTAAGAATAAAGGTTTTTTTAAAAAAAGAAATATTAATAAAAATAAATAATTTTTTAATCTTCACTTATGTTAGTCTCTGAAAATAAAAAAAATCCCAAATGAAAATGATTAAATAATTAAGTCAATAAAAGTCAGTAGTTTATTACAGATAATGAGTGAAAAGATAAAAAGAAGCTACGCGTCTTTGTGGCTATAACGGCTGACAGAACTTAACTCAAATCTATACTTTATTAAATTTTAGATTCCTTACCTACTTACTTCTTTCTTTTCCTTTTAAAGCGCACATCAGTCATTCTGAAAATTTAAAAAAATAAATAAATAAATAAATAAAAATAAATCACAAACAAGAACTATTGTATAAACAAGAAATTATAAAAATTAACAATATAGAAACAACATTAGCAATGTTAAAACACTCACTTGTTGACCATGGAAGTCATGGTCCTTTAAGAGCAATACCGTTCTATTTCACCTTGAATTTTTACCATGCGCAATATAATATGATCGGTTTCTATGATTATCGATTTATTACAGCAAAGGACAAAAGTATTAATGTTTCCGGTTAACTTAATATGTTGAAATAGATATACGTAAAAAAAAAAAAAAAAAAAAAACTGGTCGTACAGTATCGTTGTTCTAATAAATTATATATTTATCATGACCCAATGGCATTATTTCTCCCATTTATAATTCTTTTCTTGTTAAAAAGAAATTGTACAAAATATAATAATTAATACTGTTACTTAACTTTTCTCAAACTTAAACTTAAAACTTATTTCTTGAAACGAGGCCTACCTTTTAACAGTACTGCGGTTGTGGCCTCCCCAGTTGGAACATCTTAGTTTCATAAATGAAATCTTATATTGGCTCCACATATTTATTCCTATAATCTATATCTATACTATAAAATTGGCCTAGTCATTACATAAAAAAAATCTGTTTTGGAAACACTCACACGACTTTCCCTTACCCCTCTTGAAACAGTTACTAGGGCAAGGTAAAAAGTTCTCGGTTTAGCCCTTAAATCTTTTTTTTTTGTTTTTATTGATATTTACAAATGCAAAAATACACTGCAACAATAAAATGTGTTAAATGGCAATTTAAATAACAGGAGTGAGGATGGAAAAGACATCCAGCGATGGCACTCCAGTATCTTGAGTTATTCTACAAGGTGGTCACGGGGCCATCTTATCTTCAGCCGCCTGCGTGGATTGTCGGGAATAGTGTTTGAAGAAAGCTGGTGCATTAAAGGATGAGCAGTTGTGAATAAATGGAATTTAAGGAAACTAGTTTTGGCTAGATGGTTAACGAAAGGAATGTTTAGATCAGTATGGATAGTGAGGTGTATTGGTATCGTTTTATTGATACTGGAAGTTGAAGTGATGAATAAGTTGAGGGTAAGAGATTAGAGAGTTGGTATTTGAAATGCGTACTACTTTTTTTAAAAAAAATATACTATATTTTAACAAATAATTTAAAGAGATATAAAATAGAAAAACTAAGATGCACAATAGTAAATAACTATAAGAATTATAAAATGAATATAAAATATTAAAGAAGTTAGTAAAATGTTAAAACCTTAAATAGGGACGCGCTCGCGATGTGAGACACGGTGCTTCTGATCTGAAAACTGATGTAGACGTTGGATGCCTGAATCGAACTGAATCCCTCCTCCAGTGGAGCGGAGCGACGTGTTATATTTGCATCACTCACACATCGACGCTGATGTGTAAGTACGTGTAACACTAAGACATCTCTTGTGGTATATTGACCCTAGGGGAGGTCAGTAGTTAACAAGGGCTGATTTGGCCGGGGTGGCGACGCTTTGTTAACAGATGGTGGGCCAGGTAGGCCAGTAAGGTATTATCTCTTGACTGTATATTGACCCTTTTTGAAAGAAATACAAAAAGGGTTTGCCGCGGTTCATGACCTGCAGGTAGCGGCTGGTGGACCCTTTTCCAATTTCCAACCACTATCTAGTTGTAATTTTTAGATTTATTTACAAATTATCTCTTCTTTTTTTTCTTGCTATCGCTATCACATCACAGAGGTTAGCAACATAGTAGGGTGCATTGACAATTTTTCGAAGGATTTTTGATTGAAATGACTGGATACGATGGGAATTGGAACGCTTGGTTGTTCCCCATATTTCTAAACCATATGACCATATAGGTCTCAGTAGTAGTAGGTAGAGAAATCTTTTATTTTGTAATGTGAGTTTGTATCGTCTGTCCTAGTAGTCTTGAGAGTTGTCTGAACCATCTGTTTAGTTCAAGTCGTTTGAGTCTAGTAATGGGGATTCCAAGTCAGCCTTCTGTCTAGCTGGAAACCCAGGTAATGTACGCTATTTACGGGGGAGATTAGAGTATGGTTAATGTCGATCGGTGGGAGAATTTTTCTACCCATTGTAAATACGATGTATTTTTTTACTTTTTTGTAGGTTAACTTTTATCTTCCATTTTAAGAGCCAAGATTCCAGTTGAAGGATATGTTCTTATAGATGCATCTTGTCATTTTTTCTGTAGATGATTTAAGACAAGACACTTTTAACTTTTGATTTTCTTTTTTATGTTTCTGCGATGTAACAAATGTGTATGTTTAAAAAATTCTTTCTCCACATCTTCAAGATTATCTATATATTAAAGCCTTGATAAAGACAGGAAACTCTGTCGAAATTTTGGCATAATTGAATGTTTTTTTTTTCTTGACCGATCCTCACCAAATTTCTTCATAACATAATTCATCAACGGTCAATAAAAAAATACTTTTATACTTGAAAGTAACAATTTCTTTATATCATTTTTTTCGAATTTATTTTGTTTGTTTAAGTTTATCCTATATTTCTTGTAAAACGATTATTTTTTCTTAAATTCTTAAATAAATAAACAATCAAAAGTAGTCCCAACATTGAAGAGACAAATAATAAAAAAAAATATAAAAAAAAATGAATGCGAAATCAATGATGTTTCAGCGCGAATAAGAAGAATAATCATGTTTGTTTTGCGTGTTTTGTGTGAACGTAATTCTCCTACTATAGAGATCTGACGTTCTTCCGCATTGAATTGTGCTGCGGTAATGATGAATTTTCTGAAACAATAAGGATGTCTTATTCTGTTCTTCTTTTTGAATATATACTTTTCTATATTATTTATTATTTTTCCATATTCGCTTTATCATTCACCTATTTGTTTTGTTATATTGTGTTTGTAATGGTTTAGATAAACAATTATTTTCATATCCACCTTATTCTCTTCTATGTGGTACTGTTAACTATCACGATTCCGCCCCTGTCTCCCTAGTTTGTTCATGTCTGAAATATGCGAATTAAGAATCTGTCAATTTAAATCTCCTACTACCTCACTAACTCAGTATTTAATATTGTCTACTTTAAATATTAATTGTTTATATGGATTAGAGAGCGCTCTGGTGAAAGAGGCTGCCAATTCAGTGGAATGATATACATAAAAGTCCCTTCAACTTATAACGCGCCACATTTTGAATATATGGTAACTAGAGTGTAGTAGTTCAAATAATGGAGCCTTTGACAAGTGTTACATGCTTATTGTCTGAAAACCTTCATGGTTTAAAGGCGCTAGCCATAAACAAGCATGTAGCGGCAATAATTATTAGATTGAAATCCAACCATGGACTTTTGCGATGCTTATGCATACAAAATTTTAAGCAGAGAACTTCTCCGCTATGCATGAGATGCCCACGAGCAAGACGACCACAAAAATATAGTTATAGAGTGCCCATCAATGTTGCAAAGCCCCTTTTCAAAATGAGAAAATTATATTCTCTAACAATATAGATTCTATTAAATGAGTTCTTGACCTGAAGTAAACTGTATGTCAGAGATATTTTCCGTGACAGCCAGCTTCTTTTTGTGGTCATTGACCGGTTTCGGACAAACATCATCAGGATGTTTTTTTTTTTTTTTGTCAAAACAATGTGATAACATAGACTTGCACAGAGCAAATTTAAGTGATACACTGAGTGTAAGTCTATATTATCACACTGTTTTAACAAAAAATATGCTGATGATGGGCGAACGCCCGAAACCGGTTGATGACCACAACAAAAAGAACCAGGCTATCACGTAGATTAGATTAGATTCTTTGGAGGGATTGGTTCTTCAGCCTGCCCCACCGCGACCCCCGTGGGTCTATTGTGGCACCCCCTAAGTTGGAGACCCGGCCCCCGTCCTGTCCTTCATCGAACTGTGGAGTCTGGGGAGGTCTTCCCAGGTGGTCAATTAGAGCAACCTCTCGAGTCCTGTCTGCCTTAATAGACTTAGTAGACCCGAGAGGGGCCCCTGGCTACCAGGCCTGTAGGCACCAGCTTTTCTTCTCCGAAGAGGCGGTACCTCAGCCATACTAACCCCTCGCACTGACATAGCACGTGCAGGGCTGTTTCCTCTTCTTCCTGACAAAACCTACACACGCTATCCGTTGCCAGGCCCATACGATGCATGTGCTTATTAAGTCTGCAATGGCTAGTGAGAACGCCAACTGCCATCCTTATGGCCACCCGGCCTAGTTGGAGGCTATCACGTAACCGCCGACCACAACTAAACTGCATACATATCGATATTGTAAAATGTGAACCTTGAAGTTGAGACTTGTTATTGTGAGATTAGAGCTCCTGCATCGCCAGCGTTAGCTGTATGGTGAAAATCCTATCCCCCTCCCCCAAAACTTGAAATGAAAATTAGTGTTAGTGTATACTTCTTTACTCTTATGTGTGATTAATATTTTTTTTTGTTTTATTTAGAAATGTAAAGCTATATAATGAGTGTAAGTCTATATTATCACACTGTTTTAACATAAACATGCTGATGATGGGCGAACGCCCAAAATCGGTTGATGAGCACAAAAAAAGCAGACTATCACGTAGATTAGATTAGATACTTTGGGGGGATTGGCTCTTCAGCATGCGCCACCGCGACCACTCTTAATAATTATTGTTAGTTACTCTTAGTTAATGTACTGTCTACTATTTTCACTGTTAATTCTAAAGAAATTATACATGCGATGAAACTATTATACGGTGGGTGAAACTGTCACGTTACATGAAATGTTGGTAGTTTTTCCGCGGACGAAACAGTTTCATACAATATAATCCCAGAAACTCAAGGTCAGTTTTGGTATGAAAATGTTTTCTGTTGTGGATTCGAGAAGACATATTCCAATTATTATTGTCAAAATTCAGTAGACCATACGCTTTAATTGCATTATAATTTAATTATTTAATTAAATATTAATTATTAATAATTTAATTTATTATAATTATTTTAATTCATCCTAATATAATACGAAGCCTTCTGAAATTAATTTTTTTTGGAAAGTTGATTTAAATGTTGTGTGTTGAAAGATTAAAGAAACTCTTTGGAGCAATTTTTGTGACAATTTTGATTAATATATATCATCAACGGCAAACTACATCAACTACAATCAAAGGCAAAAATTAGACTTCTTATGTACCTAAAGAGTTTACTTTCTCTTATTCCTAGTAAGAGGAAGTATTGTAATCGTGTCAAATTTTCGATCTCGGGTTTTTACCGGAAATATCCGTTTTGAGGTCCCCTCAGTCCAAAAAAGTGGTTTTTAGCAAATGATCTGTGTGTGTGTGTGTGTGTGTGTGTGTGTGTGTGTATGTATGTGAACATCATAGCTCAAAAATGAAAAACCGTAGGAAGTTGAAACTTGATATTCTGGTTAGGTCTCACCATGGGATCTGATCAATGTGTTATCTGCCAAAATCCCTATACCGGAAATACCACTTTACTAGATTTTTTTTTTTTACTTTTTTGGTATTCTCTCAAAAAATGGCTCCGACAATTTTCTTCAAACTTAGTTTATCAACTACACTTACAAAGAGCTACAGGTTTTTAAGTTGCTTAGATGCAGTTGCTAAAATATTCACTGGTCTCTTGCTAAGTCGTTTGGAATCGTTTGTTACAGACAACTCCCTTTTAAGTGAATTCCAGTCTGGTTTCAGACGTGGTTACTCCGCGATTGACAACTTGTTTGTTTTAACCAATATAATTAAGCTTAAATTTATGCGACCAGGGGGTAAGTTGTATTGTTTTTTTGTAGACCTAAAAGCAGCCTTCGATTTTGTAGATCACAATTCACTATTTTTGAAGCTCTTTAATCTTGGGGTTTCGTCCAAATTTATCAATACTTTGAAAAGTTTATATGCCCAGGCGTCTTCTGCTGTCAGGTACAAAGATGTCATTTCTGACTTTTTCAGAGTCACTTGTGGGGTTCGTCAGGGCTGCCTACTCAGTCCGATATTATTCTCGCTTTTTCTGGACGACTTACCTCTGGTCCTTGAAGGTGGTGTTCATATAGGTGGAGTCGCATTCAAGATATTAATGTATGCCGACGATGTGGTGCTTTTAGCGGATAACCCTACTACTCTCAAAAGAAATATTAAACTTTTAGAATCTTATTGTGATCTCTGGAATTTATCCTTGAATTTAACAAAATCTAAAATTATGATATTTCGGAAGGGAGGTAGACTTGCTTCTTCTGAACGTTGGCTTTACAAGGTTTCACCCGTGGAAGTTGTTAATCAGTATAAATATCTGGGTGTTTTGCTGTCTACCCGATTATCTATGACTTCACACTTGAAAGATAGAATCTCTTCGGCCAAATTCGGGGTCAACAGGTTTTGGTCCGATTTCATCGTCCC
Organism: Triatoma infestans; assembly: GCA_011037195.1. NCBI lineage: Eukaryota > Metazoa > Arthropoda > Insecta > Hemiptera > Reduviidae > Triatoma > Triatoma infestans. The sequence continues at coordinate 16,203 of JAAEAF010014421.1, read as the reverse complement.
GCCTTCGGCTAAATATACTTTTTTTAATGCAGTTTCTCGTACCGTGGTTTGTTATGCCTGTCAGGTCTGGGGCTTTCAAAGGTATGAAGAATTAGAAAAGTTTCAAAGATTTTTTATTAAAAAAGTTTTCAGATTGCCTTCAGTGACCCCTAATTATATGCTTCCTATTGAAACGTCCACAACTCTTATTAAAGTTTGTACTTTTTCTCTACATTTTAGATATTGTCTCAGAATTCTTAACTTGCCCGATTTTCGCCTTCCCAAAATATTGGCTTTGGAGATTATTAAAAATAAAATTTCTTGGTTTAAGCATTGGTCTTCCTTAGCTCAGCGCTACTCTTGTGCATTTGATTCCTCCATTGTAAATATGTCTAATTGGCGGACGCAACTAACGGCCATCGTACAAAGAATAGGTGTTCACGAGGTTTTTATTGTATAAAGAGTTGGATTATTCTGTCAAGCCTTGTAGCTTGATGTCCAACTCAACGAATCTAACGCTTAGTCAACTTGGTTGGCTATTCAGACTTCGTGGTGAGCTACTCTATTTAAATTATACCCCTTGGGTTGAGAGAAGTAACTCCTTGTGCTCGCTATGTAACTCTCGAGCGAGGGAGGATGTCTACCACTTTTTGGCAGACTGTTCCATTCTCTCCGAGATACGTAGGCCTTATGTTGGTTGCGGCAAATTATCTAGACCGGAGTTAATATTGATGCTCAATGGTGAAAACTGCATTGGGATTATTAATTTTGCGAGACACGCCTGGCAATATAGATATAATTTAATTATGGAATTTAATTTCGATTGAGCTCTTTTTATATTATACTATTAAGGTTCTTTCTGTTATAACTAAATGTACTTAATTCATATATTTAGTTTATTTTTTTTATATTTAGTTTATTTCATATATTTTTACTTAAAAAAAAAAAAATCATTTAGTTTAAGAGTATAACTTTCTTTTCTTTTTTCTGTTTATTATTACTATTTTATTTGTATTATTATTTTTCTTCTTCTTTTTTTCTTTCTCATCTTTTGTATTCCTTTATCAGCAGTTCTTGTCGTTAAATATTTATTCAATTTATATAACAATTTGTAATTGTTATTTTTTATATGTATATCAACCTCCGGCAGACGGTTTACCGTTGCCGTAGAATACTTTTTTCATTTTTATGTTTCTATTATAATTTCTTTTTCAAATAAAGTATTATTATTATTATATTATTATTATTATTATTATTATTATTATTATTAAGAGCTACAGCTTTTATTTGAAACATTTCTCCGGGAAAATTCATTTTTAAGGGCACTTTTGGGAGAGGGTGGGGATAGGTTTTTTTATCTAAAGTGCTATTTCAGTTTATTAGACAATTCTGCCATCTAAATAATGTTAATTAGAATTGATATATGTTGTTGAAATTCCAAGTTTGAAAAAAATAGGGATGACCGAAAGTGCGTACTTTACCACTTTACTAAATGATTTTTTTTTTTCACTATTTCGCGATTTTCTTGAAACTACATTTGTACACTAAACATACAAAGATCTACAACTTTTATTTAAAACATTTCTCTGGGAAAATTCATTTAAGGGCACTTTTAAGGGGAGAGGTGGGGTTATGTTTTTCTCTAAAGTGCTATCCATAGTTGATTATACAATTCTATCATCCAAACAAAATTAATTAGAAATAAATAGGTGGCCAAAATTTCGAGCTTCAAGAAAACTAGTAAACCTGAAGTGCGCTTTAACTGAACAGCTTTTCAGTTTTCGACGAATTTCATTAAATTTTTTGGTACGCAAACTATAAAATTTGTCTGTTACAATTTTCAGAACTGGAGTAAGAGAAAGTTGTGTGAGTGTTTCACACCAGTTTTTTTTTTTTTTAAATCTCTAGAGATTAAAATTAATCACAGTACTGCCAATTTTCAATTAAACAAAAAATTTTAAGGTTTAGATGAAATTGGTTAAAATATATTTATCCACAAAGTAAATTAGAAGTAATTAATTTAAAAATATTGTTTTTAATATCATTTTAAATATCAGAAAGCATAATAGAATTTTGATTAACTTTAACCTAATTCTAGTACCTTTCTGAAAGTTACCTTCGCCCTTTTCCTTAGATAACATTATCTTAAAGGTTACAATACGGTGTTTCATCTGTTTTTACGTCCTTTTTTTTTAACGAGTTTTTTACTATTAAAATAATAATAATAATAATAATAATAATAATATTTAATGACAGAAGTTGCCACATTTAGGCGCGGTGCATACTAAGGAGATACGATATGCTATGCAACAGGGACAATGAACATGTGACAAGCGTGGAGATTGAGTTGAAGCGTCAAAAATAGTGCACACTTGTACGATAGCGATTCTGTGCCGACACCTATCGTTATCATATCGGTAATAGCAACACGACGTGCTGGTCTCGGAGGCGATTAGTATTGCACGATATATCGTGATAGCATTACCATTTTCACCATGGGATTCTTTCACTTCTTCGACTACACATTTTCCTATTTCCATTTCCATAGCAACGGCCACTGGATGCAGCATAGCCCACAGAATGTCACTTCAATCGAAGTACATACACCAGTTTATAGTTCTATTTCCATATATATACATGTGCCACGCTCAATTTATGTCAATATGCCACTCCATAAGCTATTATGACTTCTTTAGTTTTGAATAAAGTTTCCTCCGTTCCATATATGTAATCTGTTTTTTTCCTAATTGGCGCCAAAGTGGCCATCCTATGTTTTACTACACTTTTATTAAAAGGAGACTGTTTGAAACAGTTAAAAGATGTCATTTACCTTATTGTGATGAGTAACTTCTCGGCTGGTAAAATTGCAAGTCTTAATTTCGTTACCTGCTTCTGCAAAGCTTAGCTGAAACAATTCGCTGTAGCAAATGAAAATTATCTGGACTCATTCGATACATTTCTTTAAATTTTTCTGCGTGTTAAGCCAGTTCACGAGAAACAACCGCCGAACTAATGTTTTGTGTTCCTCACATTATACGGGTGCACACCCAGTACTTTCTCTTCTTTCTAGTCCGTTCGTTTTGCTGCAACCACCATTATACTGCAACAACATCCACTTCGGACTAGCTCATGATTCGAAATAGCCCCAAAAACGTGTCGTTTTCTTATCGTATTGCGCTGATGGGAACAAGAAATGTTGTATAGATAAAAAAATCACATCGCTCGATTTATTGTATTATGTTATCCTTAGTGTGCAACGCGCCTTACTTGCACTCGAATGGGTGAATCTGAACTCGAGTATGTAACAATTTGTAATGTAATGGTGTGATGTGTATTTGTAGTAGTTGGTTGTGTAGCACGAGCGGTTTTGTAAAAGGGCTTGTAAGTATGTTTGAGATAGAAGTAATAAGAATATTTAAGAAGTCACCATTGTTAACAATAATTATATTATTTAAAATAATAACTACAAGTTATTTGATATTATAAACTAATTTAATATATTGTGAAACTGGCGCTGATACTAAGAGAGCGATTCCTGAAGTGTTCTGGCTTTGGAAGCAGAATACAGACTTAGTTGTTTGAAGGCTGAGTGGAGACTGTCCTTGTTTGAAGGTAGAGTACAGACTATATTCTTTGAAAGCAAGCAGAAATCAGACTGTCCTTGTTTGAAGGTAGAGTACAGACTATATTCTTTGAAAGCTGAAGGCAGACTATATTCTTTTAAATTGCTCTCTCTCTAGCGGGGGAATTTTCTTTTACAAAAGGATTAACCCAAAGGGATTTTTGTGCCTTTGTTTTCCCAATAGCAATGACCTAGATTTAATATACCTGTCTCTAAAATACACTATTTTTGAAGGTAAATTCACAGCACTAAGATAATTATAAAATATTAACAAAATACTATTTCGGATACTATAAAATATTCTAAACTCTAAACTATTTATTTTCATTGCTTTCTTCCACTACAAATTACACTTTACTCTCTTATCAAATACCAACCATAGTTGCCCTCAGTGATATTGACATCCTTCAGAATCAAATTAAAAAAAAAAAAAACGAGGAATAGTTAATGAATTTTTGAAGTCCCAAAATAAAATGGAAAATGATTGTAATAAAGAAGCCTTCTCTACAAGGATACATGCCTCTACTGTCGATATTAAATTTTTAATTCAAAAATTTAAAAAAAAAATGTGCAGATTAATATAAAACTAAATTTGGAGAAAAGAATTGATCACTCTGCTTCAAAGAACTATTAATAATTATGGTGGCAACTGTAATGTGTTTGGTAGATGTGTGTATGGTAGTACGAGCGGTTTTGAAAGGTTGTATGTGTGTGTAGAAGAGAGATTTTTAAGAAATAAGTAATAAGTCACCTCTGTTTTAAATAAATAATTTAACTATAATAACTTTACAAATAGTAATTCTTTTTGTTAATTGTGAATAATGAATTAAGCTTATAAATATATAGAAACTCTTGTACTTAAATATTCTTAAACACAAATGTTCAAATTAAACACTTATTGCTACACTGAATTTAAAATGAGAAAGTGACGTTCTTAATGCGACGAATTTTACTTGTTAAATGCCGAAATTAGACTCTTCAAATAATGCTCTTCTTGGTAGTTAAAATCTGTCCTTTATATATAATTGCTACATGGGGTTAAAAGACAAAGAGTGGCCGATTTCTCCGACCTCTCTTGTAACGGTGTCTTGTACTTGCGGTTTGACCTTTTGCCAGCCAACGTAACAAATTTCCTTTTAAAAACTGATTTTATTTAAAATATAAAATATATTTCCAATTATTTTTAGTTTTCCATTTGTTTCTTCCACAACACAACAAAATTTTGCCCAGAGTGATGTTATATTAGAAATATGAGTAAGAATGTTGTTGGCCGGATCAAATACTTATTCTAACATTGGAGAAACGTTGTATTATAGATAGCTTCAACCGAGTGTGGTTGTGGAAGGGAACAAACTTTTTGAAGGGTCTCGATGGAGAGCTTGAAGAGGAGACCCTACATCGTACTTTAGAACGGAGGAAGTAATTAAATCTACCGCTCTTCCTGTTGTGCTACCATAACCACTCTGCCTCGTCTACTGAGGATAAGAAGTACTGGCTGTGGTGCTCAACTTTTTTTGAAATATTGTGTGTTGAAGCATTATTAAGTATTATTAAAGAGTTATTGTGCACAGTGCTTGTTATTATAATCTAGTTAGTTTTAAAAACCATTCTACTCTATTATATTTCTTATCCTTATTCAAACTTCAATCCTTATTTTAAAATTATTGCAATATTTTTGATAGTCGAAAGCAGAAAATAAGGAGTGAAATTTAAACTAAGAAACTAAATTTGTGCCGTTCTATAATTTAATAATAAACTCCTCATAAATTTACAGAAAGGACTTAATATAGTGATAAAGTAAAGGTGAATATCAGAGACATTTTCCGTGGTAGCCTGCTTCATTTGTGGTCATCGACCGGTTTCGGGCGTTCGCCCATCTTCAGGATGCGTTCTTCGACAGTGTGTCAACACAGACTCGTACAGAGACTTAGCTTCACACTAACTGAGGTGTTTTTTAAATACTAAACTCTTAAACTAGGTAAAGGGATGTGGCCAGATGGGTGGGAAAACACGTGTTTGGGTTGTTAAAGGGCAAATTCTTTTCTTACAGTGGACGCGAGGGTCTAATCTTTAAACTCTGTTGTTGGAGGGAGACTTATTTCACAATTAACTAACCAAAATATTAAGAATATACAAAAATAAAAAATAAGATACACAAAATAAATCTAAATAAAATTAAACAACGATTAAACTAACATTTAAAATTCATTCATTCGTTTAAAATTGAACGATTTTTTATATAATTAAGTTTTTCCAGTTTTTATGTAATTAAGTATACCTAATTATGTTTTCTTATATAATGAAGTTTTTTATTATGTATCCCACAAACCATGTCACATCATCACTCACATACATCATCCAAATACGCAATTTTTTTTGTTTTAAATATATATATCTAAACTAGTAAAGTTATATGTACATAGTAGATTTAAAACTAAACCTAACCTTAAAATCTATTTAAGTACTATTTGTTGCGTGTGTAATTGTGTTTCTGTTGCTATTGTGGGAAGAGTGTTCTGAATAATGGTTCACTATATTTCGAGTTGTTCTACTATGTCAAGTCGTCGTCCTTTGTGGCCACAGTGTATTAGTTTCATCGTGGTCGTTATGTCATCGGGTTTGTGTTTGTTAGTTTTTAGGTGATTGGCGTAATTTGAGTCAACTTTGTCGTATTTGTATGATCTGATGTGTTCGGTAAATCGTTCCTTGATTTTTCTGCCGGTCTGCCCCACGTAAATGTTGTCACAGTCTGGGCACTTCAACTCGTAGACCCCACTGCTGTCATACACGTCAGTGAACTCGGTACGAGTGCGGAGTTTGTTGCCTAATTTGTTGTTTGTTCGGAAGGATGTCTTAATGCCCAGTTTTTTGAAAAAATTTGTGAGTTTGTACGTGTGGCTTCCAATATATGTGAATGTGGCGAATTTGTCTGCTGTATTTTTGTCAGTTCTATTTCGGCGGTGTGGTTCTTTTTTGAGGAGTTTATTAACGATGTTTGTATTGTACCCATTGTTTTCAGCTATTTTGTAGATTGTCTGCAATTCTTGTGCGCGGTTCGCGGGTGTGAGGGGTGTGTATTTAAGTCTGTTCGTCAGGTGTCTAAGTGCAGCTAGTTTGTGTTGGGTGGGGTGGTTGGAATTGTGCGGTATGATAGCATCCGATGTAGTTGCTTTTCTGTATATTCCGTACTTTATTTTATGGTCGGTTCTTGTGAGTTTCAGGTCCAAGAAGTTGAGGGTGAAAAAACCACCACAACAAATAAAGGTGAATAATTAAGAATTAGTAACTTAGAGAGTAGACTATGGGCGCTACGCAGGTAGTAAGGTAGACTAATGATGTAAACTTGTAGGCTCGTGAGAGATTGATTTTGATGAACTCTTCACGATCTTTTTTATTTGGAAATCCTGAGATAGGGGAAATTTTCATGAAGCATATTCCTCCAAAAAAAAACATGACTCGGCCCTCTATTGGGACAGAAATGTCGTTATTTTGCGTATTGGTAAAGAATCGCTGATAGGTGGGATAAAAGCCAATAGAAAATATTCTTCTGAATTTTCATTAAATACAATAAATTATGTTGTTTACTTTCTCTAACTCCTGCTAGAGGAATTATTACGATCGTGCCAGATTTTTGAAATTGTGTTTTCACTGGAAATACATGGCTGTTGAGGTCCCCTGAATACGAAAACAATGTTTTTAGCGAATGGTATGTTTGTGTGAATTAACAGAATATCTTAAAAAAACAAAAAGTCGCTGGTGGCTCAACATTTTTAGGCACTACCACCGACCGCCTCAGACACGAAGATTTTTGGCTAAATTCAATGTTCCAATGATTTTCTTTCAACTTTAAGTATTAACCATTTAAAAAAAAAACCATTAAAATGGCTTTCATTTTTATTATTTTTATAGAAAAATGTATTTTATGAAAACAGCTGCATCGTACGACTTTCCCTTCCAAGTGCCACTTCCTTTGCAGTATTTGGTACTACAATAACATTTATGGACTGATAGTATTAAAAGTTGTCATGGTTGTATCTACAGAATTTTTAAAAACATCAGAGACATTTTACCATAATAGCCTGTTTCATTTTTATAGTTCTCGACAAGTTTCTGGCGTTTATATATTATTAGGATGCCATAATAATAAATAAACAGTGTGATAATACAGACTTGCCTATAATAGCTCTTGTACAAGTCATATGTGCAAAACTGGATTTGCTCTATGCAAATGTATCAAACTGTTATCTCATGGTGAAAAATGTGTTGTTCTGTCTATGAACGAAAACCAACATGTACCTTTCAAAATCAGTATATTTATATTAAGATAATTAAACTGCTTCGAGAAATTACCCCATTTCCAAGAATTTTTTTTTTTTTTTTAATTTAAGGCACGTCAACATTTATGGTCATTGGCGCCCGGAGCCTTCTCAGTGCACTGCCGGCCTCTGGGTAATGTTCTCTCGTTACAGACTACACTGGTCCATCACCGGACAGTGAGCTGTAGAGGCTTCTAGGAAAGAAAAAAATCTAAGGGTAGCACAGCTGGACTTGAACCCGGGTCCTCCGCGTGGGAGTCCATTACGCTAACCACTTAGCTATTTATTCCCTTCCCTACCACCAATACTATTGATTTAGAAATTATTGTGGTCTACAGTATAGTTCAATTTTAATCTCAAATGATCATAAATATGAATGATAAATTGAAACAAAGTCCAAATAAATATTAGGTATAGATGTTTTTCATTCCCTATAATTTCTAATAAGAAAAAGGTAATATATTATGAGAAACAATACATTATGAAGAGAAAATGAAGTTAATGAATAACAAAATAATAGGAGACAAATTAAAAAAAAAGGTAAAAAAACAAATTTTGTGTGTGAATAATATTTCAGAGCATCAGAGATATTTTCCATGGTACTGCTTCATTTTGTGGTCATCGACCGGTTTCGGGCGTTCACCCATCTTCAGGATGCGTGTTGTCAGACAGTGTGATAACACAGACTTGCATAGAGCAAATTCAGTTTATACACTTTTTTGAGTGGCAAATTAAAAATTGGCGGGTATCCTGGAAGCTAAGTTTGCTTCATTTAACCTTCTTCTGACTATCCTACTTGAAATATGGACATTACGGACATCAGCGATCAAGTGACGTAATTGATTGCTAGTGACGAACCTGTTCTTGAACACATTCAGATAAATAAATCTCTCATCTGTCCGAGTTGTACTTCTGGGACGGCCCGTGGCAGGTTTTCGGTAGCGCATTAACATTGTTGAAACAGTGGATTGGTTCATTCCTAGTCTCTGAACAATAATTGACTGCTGAACCCCTTCTACATGCAATGTTACCACACGAACTGATTTCTTTTCGGAATATTTCCTTAGAAATTACGCTAACCAATAGCTATCCATTCCTCCAATAATTTGCCAATGTTATTAATTTTTATTAACTGCACTTACGTAAAAATTATCTGAATATTTTCTCTATACATTTTTATAAAATATAAAAACCATCAATAATATGTTCCTTATTAACACTGGTACGTTTTAACACTCTAAATATATTATTATTATTTTATTATATTTAAGTTTTATCACCCCTTTTCTAGACCCTTACTATTCCCTTCAATAATCTGTAATAATAATCTATTATTAGAGATGGTAATGAATTAATACATGAAAGGATGTTTAGGCGGCGGTAGGAGATAGGCAAGGCCGCAATATTTGATCATTTGTTTAGAATAATACAATATATATAGTTAATATTCAGAAGTATGTATCAACATAATGGCTGGATTGGTTTAATATATAAATTCGTTTGTTTTAACTTTAGTAAACATGCTAATTTCCCTTTCAAATATTAGGTTTGCTGGAAATTAAATTATATCTAGACTTCAATTTAATGCGGTTTTTTTTTTGGGGGGGGGCGGTAGTTTTGTTTGCAGTCCTGGATTTTACGTTTTTGCTAGTCCGCAACATCCAACCAAAAAATTCTATGTTACTTATGAATTAAAAGTCATATTCTTGAGAATAACTCTAAGATGATACCATATGTATCGATTGGTAGTGTGTTGTGATAGCAAGAAGAAATAATAAATAAATCTAAAAATTATAACTAGTGGTTCCAGCCAGCCACTATCTGCAGGTCAAGAACCGCGGCAAAACCCTTTTTAAACAGGAGTCGATATACAGTCAAAAGAACCGCCAGCAAAACCCTTTCAAACAAGGGTCAATACACAGTCAAAAGAATCGCCGCCGGCAAAACCCTTTCATACAGGGGTCAATGTACACTCAAGTGGCCACCTGGCTACAATCTGTTAATAAACAGCCTTTGTTAACCGCCAACCTCCCCTAAGGTCAATATACTAGGAGAGATGTCTTAGTGTGGCACGTACTTACACATCAGCCGATGTGTGAGTGATACAGATATAAACGTCACCCACTGGAGGAAGGGATCAGTTAACATCAGTGGTACATCAGTCATACCCACGTCAGTTCCGGGAGATCAGTTACAAATCAGTATTCTGAATAAACGTAAGAGTTTATTCTAACTAGTTTCAGTATATTAATGAGCATATCATTGTGTTATTGAAAAGTATTTTAATTTCTTTAAAGATAATTATTTAAATTAATCTACCAGTGTTTTCTTAATTATTATTATTATTTCTCTTCTCTTTGAACATACACACAAGCCCTTTACAAAACCGCTCACGCCACAAGCTACTGCAACTATACATCACACCAATTACATTTCAAGTGGATTAGAATGGAGAGGGGAGAGATTCCTATGGAATTTAGAGATTTTTGGATTTTGCTAGTGTGTGTGTGTGTGTGTGAGTGGAATTTTCAGATCAGTGAATCTGTTGAGATTACTTCGTTTTGCAGTTCCGTAAAGTTCTGATCCTAATTCCAAATTGGTGCGAGCAGAGCGGGTCTAAAGTCATCTTTTATTTTGTAGAGTCAGTTTGGAGCGTTTGTCAAGAAGCCTGAAACGTTGGTTAAAAGAAATTCGTTTAAGTCAGACGTTTACCTAAGTAAAATCCCAGATAACCGAACAAGGTCTGCAAGTGGTATAAGATCATTGTAGAGGTAGACTGGAGAGATTAATTTTTTATTTAAATTGAATACTATAAATTTAGATTTGTTCGTGTTGATTTTTATTTTCCATTTCGTTAGACAGGTTTTTAATAATTGAAGATGACATTGAAGAATATGTTTGAAAATTACAAGATTCTTATGAGATGAAAAGATTGTCGTATCATCGGCATAAGTAAAGATAGTTGTATTGAGACGTGTAGGGGATATCAGCAGTGTAAAGTGCTATCATAGTTGATTATACAATTCTACCATCTAAACAGAATTAATTAGAAATAAATAGATTGCCAAAATTCCGTGTTGTTTTAAGAAAATTAGTGAACCGGAAGTATTTTTTCTGAACAGTTTTCACAATTTTGTCCATAAAAACACCGATGAATTTCATTAAATTTTGTTATAATAACTCTAAAATTTATCAATTACAATTTTGTAAATTGCCGAAAGAGAGAGTTGTGTAAGTTTATCACACCAGATTTTTTTTAGTTACACTAAATGCTGAACACCCTCATTACAATTAAGAAGCGGTACAAGTTTCTATCTTGCAATATAACATGCCAACTGAATTTTTTTGAATTGTAATGTTATATTAGAGACAATACTTAATTTTGTTTTTAAGTTAGAATTCATTCCAATTTATGTAAATCATATTGGGATCTTTTATTAGGGCCAAAATATAGAGTGTATAATGAAATTAACCAGAATTGATGGAATTCAATCCTTTAAAATCGCTTTCTACTGTATTGGAATCAGATGTCTTGGTATCGGGAGTTGAAGTGAGGAGTAAGTGTTGTTAGTTAGAGAGATTAGAGAATTGGTATTCGAAATACGAACTACTGATTTATGAAAATAAACTAGATTTTAACAAATAATTTAAAAGTTTTTGAAATAGATTAACTAAGATGCACAATTGTAAATGAATATAAGAATTATGAAATGATTAATAAATATTAAAGAAATAGTGTTTAAAACCTTGAATAGGGGACGCGCTCGCGATGCGTGAAACTTAACTGCTTGATAACTGATGTGTAACTGACAGAATACTGATTTGTAACTGATCTCCCGAAACTGATGTGGGTATAACTGATGTACAACTGATGTTAACTGATCCCCTCCTCTAGTGGGCGACGTTTATATTTGCATCACTTACACATCGGCTGATGTGTAAGTACGTGCCACACTAAGACATCTCTCCTAGTATATTGACCTTAGGGGGGAGGTTGGTGGTTAACAAAGGCTGTTTATTAACAGATGGTATCCAGGTGGCCTCTTGAGTGTACATTGATCCTTGTATGAATGGGTTTTGCCGGCGGCGATTTTTTTGACTGTGTATTGACCCTTGTTTGAAAGGGTTTTGCCGGCGGTTCTTTTGACTGTATATCGACCCCTGTTTGAAAGGATTTTGCCGCGGTTCTTGACCTGCAGATAGCGGCTGGCTGGAACCACTAGTTATAATTTTTAGATTTATTTATTATTTAAAAATTATATCTTCTTTCTTCTTGCCATCACATCACACTACCAAGATACATATGGAATCATCTTAGAGTTATTCTCAAGAATATGACTTTTAATTCATAAGTAACATAGAATTTTTTGGTTAGATGCTTGTGGACTAGCAAAAACGTAAAATCCACGACTGGCTAAATTCATAATATCACCCCCCCCCCCCCCCAAAAAGCATTAAATTTGATGTTTTAGATAAAATTTAATTTCCAGCAAAACTAATGTTTGAAAGGGAATAGCATTTCGTTTACAAGACAGAATCACTTAAAAAAAATGATAAAATTCGGGAAAAAAAGAACAGCTAGCAGAAATAATATTATTTTTATACATCTATTAAAAAAAAATGTTATGACTTAATCCAATATAAATATATAACCTTATAAAAAAAAAAAAAATACATACATACATACATACACCCACCTAGTGAAGTAAAAGTTTAAATAAATTGCAGGTTAGTATGTCATATTGAAAAGTAGGTTAATTACACTGACCTTGAAACAATTCAAGTCCTGATCTACACTGGTAATTATTATGGGTTCTTGTTTGGTAAGCCATGTAAAAAAAAAGAATCATAATTCATTAAAGAAAACAATTAATGATCAATTAAAAAAAGAAAATCAGATGTGAGAGACTTAACACGACTTTCACTTATCACTGTTACTTAATACAGTTATATATTAAAACTTAAAAATTTTTCAAATAGAACTACCAAAATTTACTTTTACGAAAAAATGTTTCAATTAAAAAAAAATGATAGGTTTATATAACAGTGCCAGCTAGCATTCCAAAATTTATAGGAAATCGTTGGAATCGTTTTGGAGGAAAATTTCCAAAAAAAACTTGAAAACCTATCGCTCTTCCAGTTAATTTGATATTCTTCCTAATTTGGGATTCTAGCAATGTTTCTAGTGTATATTAATCTATATATATATAAAAATTCAGCATCCGTATGTTTGTGGCCGCAAAACTTGAAAAGTAGTCGATGGATTGACTTGAAATTTTTATACAACGTTGCATTTCTATATAATAGTGTTTATATATACGAGGTATGTCCAGAAAGTAAGTGAACTAACGCACTCACGGCCGAAGGGATTTTGTTTTCGACATGTTGCTACACTGTCGTGTAGCCTGATTCCTCCCCTACGCAACGAGACCGGTTCGAGGTCAGTAATGTTGAGAACTGTCGACGCGACAATACGTTTCGTGAAAAATGTCAATCCAATCTCCCGCCAAGTGTGAAATATTCAAGGTCGGGTAAAAGTTTGAAACTTGGGTTGTACACAACACACCTGCAACCAAAAGGCAGTCTCAACAGTGGCGTCACACCTCTTCACCCTCCGCCAAAAAGTTCAAAACCACAATTTCAGCCAAGAAAATCATGGCATCCGTGTTTTGGGACTGTCATGGCATAATTTTAATTGAATATATGCCTCAAGGGGAGACCATCAACTCTGCAAGATACTGTGAGCCCCTAAAAAAATTGCGGAGGGCGATTCAGAACAAAAGAAGAGGCATGCTGACAAAGGGAGTCTGCCTGCTGCACGACAATGCCAGACCACACACTGCTTGCCTCGTTTAAATGGGATGTCCTGAACCATCCCGCGCATTCCCCTGACCTAGCACCTTCAGATTACTATCTCTTTACCTCCCTGAAGCTGCACATGGGTGGAAAAAGGTTTTCAACCGACGAGGAGGTGAAGGGGGAGGTGGAGAAGTGGACGAAGGGGTTGGCGGGAAACTACTTCGAGGAAGGCATCAAAAAATTAATACCCCGGTTCACCACCAGCATTGAGAGGAATGGTGACTATGTCTGAAAAATAGCTTACATATGTACTAATGTAACCAGGTAATTTTTTTGTTCAAATAAAAATTTTTGTAACCTACAAAAAATCAGTACTTTTACTTATTGGACATGCCTCGTACATTTTACTCTGAAGTTCTCATGGAAACGGGAAATTTTGAGCGTTTCGCGAGGTTGGCAGAAATAGACAGACTCAGACGCGTTACGATGGTGGCGCGCTCTCTGAACCTCTTTCTCAACTACTTATAAGTACCTCTATTCCGAAGTTCCCACGGAAACGGGAAATTCCGAGCTAAAATCCGTTCAAACGGCCATTTTGCGTTAGCATTTGCTCCTTCACGTATTGCTTCTACGTTGATGGAAAGAAGTAGAACAGCGCATTCAGCTCTTAAACTGTCACTAAACATGCACTTCACAGAAAACCCAACATGTAATATTTCTAAAACATCAGGAATGAGAAAGGTTCCTCAGGCGTGCAAAATCATTGTATAGGATGAGTGTACAATGGCTCATATGAAGTCATAGGAAACATTAGACCATACGTTGAATGACTTGCGAAATAATCAGGTTTCATTTGGTGGAGCATTGGTGTTACTATCCGGTGACTTCAGGCAAACGCTTCCACTGATACTTCGCTTAACACCAGCAGTTGAATTGCATGCCTGCTTGAAATATTCAACTCTCTGAAGTACACTAAAAAAAATTCATTTAACAACGAATATGAGAGTTCATCTTCAGAACGATCCAACAGTTGCCATACTTTGAAGACAATTACTCGAACTCGGTAACGGCACTGCTTCTACAAATCCAGAAACGGGAAAAATCACCTTCTCATCTAATTTCTGCAACATTGTACATTCAAAAGAAGAATCAGTAGTCAAGGTATTCCAAAGCATCGAAACAAATTATTGAAATCACGCTTGGTTAAGCGGAAGAGCCATTCTAGCGGCTAAAAATGTCGACGTACTCGATATGAACATCATTCCAAACAGAATCGCAGGTTAAACAGTGACATACAAATCCATTGACTCCGTGAGCGACCAAAGTGAAGTATTGAATTTTCCAACGAATTTCTTAATTCACTCGATGTTCCCGAATCACCGCCTCACATTCTAAATTTGAAAATTGGAGTGCCAATTATATTACTCTCATCAATAGCCAAAGATATGCAAAGGAACACGATTAGTAGTTTAAAAAAATCTGGTGTGAAACACACAACTTTCTCTTACTCCAGTTCTCAAGAGTAGAAGTGACAAATTTTATAGTTTGTGTACCAAATGTAATGAAATCCGTCGAAAGCGGGAAAACTGCTCTGTTTAGTAAAGGCGCACTTCCGATTTACTAATTGCCTTGAAACTCGGAAGTTTAGCCACCGATGTAGTGCTATGTAATTATGGCTGGATGCTAGAATGGTATAATCAACTGTGAGAGCACTTTAGAGGAACACATAAGCCCAGGCCTCCCCTAAAAGCGTCATTTGAAGAATGTTGCCAGAGAAATGGTTTAAATAAAAGTTGTACATGTTTGCATGGCGAGTTTATATTGGTAGCGTGAAGGAAATCGTCGGAGCCAGTTGTTAGAACAATGCAACAAAGAGAATAAATCATTAAGTGAAGTGGTAAAGAAAACGCACTTTCGGTTATCATAATTGTTTCAAGCTCGGAATTTCAACAACATAGTTAAATCTGATTATTTAGTTGTGAGAATTGTCGAATACACTGAAACTGCACTGTAGATGGAAACCTAACCCAATACCCAATGAAAACCCAATATCGAACCTCACCCTCCCCCATAAGTGGCCTTAATTGAATTTTCCCAGAGAAATGTTTCAAATAAAAGTTGTAGCTCTTTGTATGTGTAGATGATATACCAAGTTTGAAGAAAATCGTTGGAGGCATTTTTGAGAAAATTACAAAAACGTAAAAAAACCACCAAGTAAAGTAGTACTTCCGCTTGAGGAATTTTGACAGATAACGTACTATCAGATGCCATGATGATACCTAGACGGAATAACAAGTTTCAACATTCTACGGTTTTTCGTTTTTGAGCTATGCTGTTCACATACATACACAGACGCACAGACACACACACACAGACCATTTGCTAAAAACCACTTTTTTGGACTCAGGGGACCTCAAAACGGATATTTCCGGTGAAAACTCGATATCGAAAATTTGACACGATTACAATACTTCCTCTTACTAGGAG